>VALG01012303.1:5475-26084 GCA_009835305.1 Ipomoea purpurea
GAATACGTGTGTCTCGTTTGGTGTTTGTATGTGTCTGGAAATGGGTTTCGGATTCTAGCGGAATTGGAGATCCCGGGCCTCGATAAGTATGCTTGTAAAATATAACGGGCCAGTAGAGGTAGGTTGGGTGCAGGGGTGGCGCGCGCGCGAGAGCGCGCGCGCTTGCCAACTTTCCTCGTGTCATAGCGTACTCGAGTCTGGCGGCGCTGTGGACTCATGGTATGGGCCGGGCTGTGTTCTCCATCTCCGGCGCGACTACCAAGTGTGCTTATGTGATGTGATGTGACCAGCGTAGAATCGTAGGTGTAGAGGTTTTAATGGATTGGAGTCTTGTGGATCCCCGTGACCTCGATGTTGATGATTTTTACTGTTCAGGTGTGCGATTGCGCCGTATGGGGGTCCCGTTGATTACTATTGTCTATGCTTTGCCTCCTGTTAATCCTGCTTACTTGGTGTTTGTAGAACTAGAGTATGATTTGTGCTCGTGTACCGAATCATTGTTGCTACTTATCCTGTCGAGTCAAGTGCTAAAAGAGTCATGTGAGTTGCATTGTGGGGAGCGCCCCCCACGTGTTTATATACGTGTAGGATAATTGGTAGACCCTTAATGGCCTATGAGTCGTAATGCATGCGTCAATGATCCTGTAATGGTTTTTCGGTATATCTATGTGTCATAGTGTGGAGTTATCACTGTAGGTATTGTTACGTTAGACTTATTGGTGTGAGTTGAGTGTATCCTTCGATGATTTGCGCCAGCTCGGGTTAGTTGCGCTAGTTCAATCTGTGGTGGAGACATGCAATAGTTGTTTTTTGGCTTCTGTGTTGGTCTTGTTAGGCATAGCATACCAAATTGTGAAGTGCGTATCTAGAGAAGAGTTGGCGCTGACTAAGATTGGAGTATAGACGTATGCTGGTGGGTTTCCGTAGTATACTCTAGCGCCTAGGTCCGTAACGTTTACTGTAAAACTCCTGACCGCTTGGTTGTGCGAATGCATGGTTCAGATTAGTTAGCCTGTGCATTGGGTTTCTCTACGATACATGGCATTGGTCTCGGTATTGCGTTGCACGATAACATCGGCGCTTATATCTGTTATTAATCTAGATTTATAATAGATGATATCTATACCTTTATTATAATTTTAAGTCTTGAATCTTGAGGTGTTATAGTTGGTTATAATAGAGCCTAATTTAGACCTAAGGATAAGACTCTTAGACGGACTTTAGGACTTAGCTTGAACTCTAAGTATTATATAGGTAAACATAGGCCTTATGAATCTTAGGAGCCGTGGTGAGTAATTGTGAAACTAACACTCACCTCACCTCACTTATCTCATCTCTCTAATATTAAGAAACTCCTCTTCACTTATTACATCACGGTAAACACAAAAATAATATCCAACTTATAACCTACCAGGTTGGCACCCAAGAAGAAACAAACAGGTAACACGAGACCTCATTCTCAGGAATTATTGAATCAGAATCTACAGCTTATGACCAAAATTTGTACAGGCAACTATATTTCATTACCAATTCTACACAAACGTAGAATTGGAATACCACCAATATAGTCTCGGCTCAACCAATACCACCTACATCACCTCTTCAGGGAAGACGAGGACCCAACGACCTTCTGAATAGGAAGATTGAGACATATCGTAAATGGTATTCAGGCAACCCAATGCCCGAACGCCAAGGTCGGGATAGCTCCTTCTTACTTTCAGACACGAGGTAGCATCTGTGGGCCCGAGGGACTTACGTACGAACAGACCGGATTCAGTGGGAAAAGCCTAAACGGTGTACGAGAACGTTCTACGAACTGCGCGATCAGTAAATGCTGCGACTTGCGTGCAATATACATGATAAGGGCTGCGGTCCACCATGTTGGTTGTGATCAAACGTTTATGATATAAATGATTTGCGGTTCATGATTGGTTACGATCAATCTCCTTGTGCTGCAGTACAAGTTAAAGTGCTGCAGGGCCATGTCAGATCTATATGCACTGACCCTTGGCAATGAACTCAAGGTTCGGGTCATGTGAATGGTCCTGCGGCACCACCATACATGTCTTGTTGTTGATGTGTGATAATGACTGAATAATGAAATGATTGGTATTGCGTAGCCGTATGACCCTAGGACGCATGCTAGAATCTTTATGATTGAGGCTAATTTTATTGCATGTATCTGCTGTTGCTTGACTGAGTCTGTTCTCGGATTTAAATTAGAGTTTCTTAAGTATATATGTATTCTGGTTTCAAAACGTGTTTCTTATATCTACCTATACTGTACTTAACGCATTGGAGTCGGTTACCAACATTATTTTCTGACGGTTGTTATACCGAATGTTTTTAAGGTAATAAGCCTTAGCTGTGGAGCGCGCTAGTCAGAGCCTAAACTTATATAGATTAGTTCAATTATCGGCCTGCGTGTCTTGAAGTTGTATCGAATATTGATTTGATGATTTTTTATGTTTGGATAGTTTAGCTTGTGCATCAAAGTTCTCCAGCTCAAATGTGGCATAGCACCCCGACTATTATGTTTAGTTGATGCTCGTTTGGGAATTTATAACAGATTTGCCTTCATTTCATAAGCTTTAAATGTTTTAAAAATTAGGGGTGTTACAGGGCCCTTGTGGCTTAGCTACGTGTAGTTTCAAACCGAGTCTTACGGGTCCTTATGGCTCGGCTCTTCAGGATCGTCTCGACACACGTTTTGGCTTTGACTTCGTTCAATTTGGATTTAAAATGAGCAAGATGTGAATGATTTATTGAAGAATTGTTACACAGTGCATTTTTGCTAAGTTCTCTGTGTTTGAGAAATTGTTGATGCATGAGAGATATTTTATATATTATCTATATCGGTGAGGTTTTGGATGATACCGTTTGGACTATGTTCCTCTCGGGAGATATTTATGGACATTGCAGTCCCAGTATATGTAACGCGGCGTATTCCCACGTTACGAGGATGGAAACTTCCCACCAGGTTTGGAATCCTGGTTAGGGGTGTGCACACTAATAGTTGGATACCTGATTCCAAAGAGTTTGAACCACGAGATTGCTTCCGTACACGGTAGGAGATATTGGGTTGGAATTATGCCGTTCCCGATGGGGTAAGTCACACTTCTGTGAAACCCTAAGCCATCTACGAGTATAAGAGAAAGTAAGAGAGTCAACAGAGACTCAAGAAAGAGAGTCAATAAAGACTCAAGAGAAAGAAAGAGAGTCAAGAGAGACTCGAGAAAGTAAGAAAGAAACCTCCATAGAAAGTACTCTATTTATAAAAGAGTGTATGAGTATTTATATATCTATAGTTGCACGAGATTGCATATGATATATTATTGCACCAGATTGGCATAAGAATATGATTATATTGTTGCACGAGATTGCATATGAGTATGTTATATTGTTGCACTAGATTGCATAAGAGTATGACTATATTATTGCACTAGATTGCATAAGAGTATGACTATATTGTCGCACGAGATTGCATATGATATGATTATATTGTGCACTAGATTGCAAAGTATGACTATATTATTGCACTAGTTAAAGAGTGATTAATATTGTGCATTGCATAAGAATATTATTGCCTAGATGATAAGAGTATGACTATATATTGCACTAGATTGCATAAGAGTATGATTATTGTTGCACGAGATTGCATAGAGTATGAGTATATTATTGCACTAATTGCATAAGAGTATGATTAAATATTGCATGAGTTTGCAATAGTATGAGTATATAATTGCACAAGGTTGCATATGAGAATGTATATGGTATTGCACGGGATTGCATAAGAAGCATGATTATAGTGTTATATCGTGATTACATGCGAGTAGAGTATTGTATGAGATTTTAATAATGAAAAGCTCTTTCCTTTGCATGATTATCATGTTGTGTAGAAGCTCTACTTATAAGTTATGTGATAAGAACATGAAAACATGTAAACACCTGTTATATGGTATTTTAACATGATCCAATCTGTAAGCATGAGTTGCTTGTTAAGTTATTTGAGAAGTCTATATGTTGAAGAATATACGTGATAGTCTTATACATATATAAGCATGCAGCTGATATTATAGGGTGCAAGCCATCAAGAAAGAATATGATAATCTAAAGATGATTTGAGATTTGCTTATTGCCATAAAGATATCAAATGTTTTCAAGTAAATATTAGAAATGCTTTACAGGGTTGAGTGTGGTTAATATACTTAGTTTCGTGCTAACGGATGTTTTCCTATTTGTCTATGTGTTTGCTGGCAAAACCCCTTTCAGGTGGGCCCAACAGTGAGAAGAGATCGAGTTAGATTAGCTCTTAGTTTGAGATTTCTAAACTCTAGTTTTAATTATGATCATGTTAGGATTTCGACTTATGACTTTATGTTCGATGATGTTGTAGACTTCGGGGTGATGTTTTTCCCCTTACATTTCAGTATTTATTATTAGTACCGAAACTTAATCTTATTTGTAGTTTACACCTTTTAGCCTGTGCAACACCAAAGAGGGGTGGTTGTGGCGGTGATACTCCCACTTCTTATCTTCTAGTTTTCCGCTGCTTAGTTTATGTTAATGACTGTTTAGAGATGTAATTAAGAGTTAGAAAAGTGGAGTGTTACAAATTGGTATCAGAGCGGTACGAACCGCGGGAAACTTAGGAAGTTTGACCCTTAAGATTGAGTATAGAAACTCTAAGTAAAAGTCCTAAGGAAGGAGAAGTTAAGGAAAGACCTTTAAGTTGAAGTCTTAAGAAAGACGAGTTAAGATTGGAACTTTAAGTGAAATCCTAAGAAGGATAAGATTAGGGAAAGAGCCCTAAGTTATGAAAACTGAGATGAGAAGGACTCTAAGTCTAGTGACCAAATATGAGAATCAGAGTTAAGAGAAACCCTAAGTATCAGTTAGGAACGCGGTGAGGTCGTGAGTTCCTTTGTGTATGCTTATATGATTTGTGGTTTATCAATGTGTTAAAGTCCCTTTTTATATCATTTGAAAGTAAAGCAAAGAAGTTTTCAGTGAAAAGTTAAAGTGAAAGTTAGAAGTTGAGATTTTGAAAGCTAAAGTTTGAAAGTGAAAGTTTTGTGAAAAGTGCTAAGTAAAAGTATAAGAGCTTATATCTGTTCCTTGCTTATGTGATGTACCAATGTGCTTGTTATGCCTTTGTTATCTGTTTTGAGCAAAGTAGAGAAGTAAAGTGAGAAGTTGAAAGAGAAAAACCAAGAGTTTGGAAGATGAAAGTAAAAGTAAAAGCTGAGAGCTGAAGGTGAGGAGCTAAGAAAGCTAGAAGGTGAGACTTCGAGAGCTCAAGTAGAAAGAAAAAGTTAGAAGTTAAAATTTGAAAGAGAAACTTGGTGAAGTTGTTAAAAGTAAGAAGTATACAAGTTTATACCCTTTGTGTGCTTGTGTCTTACTTGTTCTAAGCCTTGCTTTAAGAAAATGAAGTTAAAAGCAGTTAGTTCCTGAGTATCTTGTTGTGCTCATTGTGCCAATCTTCCATTCCAAATCCCTTGTTGTTAATGGCATGATAATCTTTGAAATTTTATCATTGAGTTTGAGCTTATGCATCTCGAAATTTTCTCGTAGCTTGATATTGATCCTGAGTCATTCTGACTACTTTCAGTTTGCTTTCAATATCTATCGAAGCTACCTAATGTCTAGAGTTGAGTATGAAAAGTTGTTTTTGTTTGAGTTGAGCCTTGAATCATTGTTAATGTCTATTCTTGACATTCCACGATTTATTGTTGAATTCTACATCTAGAATGCTTATAAATTCTTCTAAGTATTCTTGTGAGCTTCCGTTGACTTGCAATGTTAATATAATTGACTCTTGAAGTTAGTAAGATCTTGCTGAAAGCCTTTTTCTTGGAAAATCTTGGCATTGAAAAGCAGAACTTGGGTTGTAACCCGTAGTAGTCTTGAGTTTCAAGTTTAGAAACCTCTTACTTTCTTCTTCAGTGGAGTTAATTTCCTTCAAATCAAGTGTACACCTATTTGGTGAATTCAAGTTTGTTTGATAAAAAGTTTCTTTGCCCAGTCTTGTTATCATCCTTGAAAAGTGAAAGTTGAAAGTTGAAAGTCGAAAATCAAAAGTTGAAAGTTGAAAGTTTAAAATTTAAAAGTTATGTGGAAGTTGATAATGTGATATGTATAAGAGTTATGCTTACATCCTGTATGTGTGTTATACCTGTGTGATCCTTTCTTTTGAAAAAAGAAGTTAGAGGTACTGGATCTTTTGTTGCGAAGAAGCAAAGTAGTAGCGTGCATATCCAGACAATCGAAGAACGTGATGAAGAGTTTACTCCTCATGCAGTTTGGAGTCAGTTGTAGCTGTCCTTGCTCGAAAAGAGAGTCATCCTCGCATGTGCAGCATCGTCTGCAAGACCCAAGCAAACCCCCAAAAGTTGAAGAGAATCTCCATGCAACTGGAGACAAATATGAAGAAAAATAAGCAACGAGAGCTTAAAAAGATGAAGGTTTAAAGGTTCTCAATCGTGAAGAAAAGACAAGTGTGAATGCTGATGCAACCAGAAGGAAACAAATTATGCCAAGTGGATGCTTTCGAGATCAATGGTGAAGGAACCTTCAAAGATCAAACTTGAAGACTAAGGTTAAACCAAAGAGTAAGAGTTAAACTCGGGAAATAGAAGACTTGGAACTTAGGATTGGGTTACACAAACAGAATGCAGTACCATCAACCTTTAAGGAGATAAGAAGGAGATGAGCTAGGAGTTGTGAACTCCAATGGTGTGAAAGTCTAAGACGATGGATGGTAACTTTGGGCTATGAATGATATAATGATAGTAAGAAGCGTAATGAGTAAGTTGTGGGTCCCCATGAGGTGTGAAGAAGTTAAGGAAAGAACTAAGCAAAAAGGGACAAGTAAAAGAATGTAAATTTAAAGGAGGATAAGTTATGTGAGAACTTAAAGAAGAATGTTTTGGGTAATTGAAGGAATGAGATTGCAGAAGTAAATCTAAACGATTATCACAATCGTTTAACTTTCTTGAAGAAGAATGAGACTTTGCATCGAAGGACTTCGTGTATAAAAACGATGGTAAATATTAGTAAGAAGGGGATAATCAAGTCGGAGTTTATCGAACTATAATGAGTTTTGGAAATAGACTTAGTAAAGGGGACTTATAAGTTGGCACTGATGACTAACATAGACAAAGATTTGAAGTGTAGAGGGGTGTATTATTGTATTTCTCGTGTGGGGAATCCCTTGAGGTAGAGAAGGTGAACAAGGCTAGCAAGAGATAAGTAACAAGTTGAAAAAAGTAACAATGATAGTTAAGTAGTATCAAGATGTTTTATAACGAAGTGCTTTAAATTGATAAGTTATACCATGGAATTAGTAAGGAAGCCGTAAAGGAACACACAAAACTAGATTGAAAGAGAGTTACTACTTTTGGTCTAAGAGTGAGTTGGATCACATTACGTGGTCAGGAAGGTTGATATATCCCTAATAAGATGAGTATCCATGTATGGTATGAAAGAAGGGCTACGACATTATGTATAGTATGATAATAGAAATCGAATGATGAACTTGAGAAGTGAAAGCAGTAATAAAGGTTAATTTTGTTCGCTATCAATAGTTAAAGGATTAAGTAAATGATGAGGAAGTGATGACGCCAAATGAAGGATCGAGGTAGTTGAAGTTTATCAACTACGATCAGAGTGAACGTAGTAGTGTTATGAGAATTAGATTCTTTACGTGTAACCTATCCTTGAGGGGTGAGAACAGTAATTAGTATGTAAGGAAGTATATAGTAGTTCAAGCAAGAGAGGTTGAGATCGATTTTAGCTTGAACTTTGTGGGTATCTGACCCTAGTAAAGACGAGCATGATGTTACTGAATAAGAAACAAAAGTGTTGTGAAACACTCTCAGTTTTCATGAGAGAAAGCATAGAAGATCAAATGAGACACAAAGAAGTGGTAAGAACGATAAAATAAAGAGAAGTAACAAAGAAACTTTGAGCTAGTGGAATTCTAGCAGTTAGATTGAGTTTAGCGCCTTAGTTGCTTCAGTGCTTGTTGGAACTCAGAGATTCCATTTCTTCTTTAGTATTCCTAGAGAAACTTCTAAGCCAAATTCTTGAGATTCTTACCATCTTTTCGAAAGCTTCCGTTTTGAGAAAATCAATCCGTTCCTTCTAAGTTTGGACGAAACTTCTTTTAAGGGGCTAGAGATAGTAACACCCAAAAATTTTATTTTTAATCCAGATTAAGAAATAATGGCCATTTTCACTCACAAAAAAATTTATAAAGCAGATCAATTGGTGTTTGAATAAATTATTTCGTCACATTTTAAATAATTCCACACCAAAATGACTATAAAAAATTACTAAGTTTTCGAGTACTAATAATACAGTACAAAGGAATTAATATCAGAGAAATATATATTAAACTGGTGAGACTCAAAGAGAGAAAAAAGGATTTTGAACAAGTGTTCATCATAGCTTTGGGAAATTTATTTTCAACCAAAGTGAATAAAAGATAACATTTCTTAGCCATGATTCATGTTACATGGTGGACCAAAGACATCCAAAATTCCTTATAGAACCATCTTTTAGCTGTGGGAAAATTACCCTTTGTCCTCAACCAACTCATTGTGAATCATCCTAACGGGTTGAACCCTAATACCCCTCTTATTCATCACATTTTCAAAGATCAAAAAACATTCTTTGCCTCTTCCTCCATTGTTTTTCTGCAAGAACAAGAAGAGAGACAATAACCTAGTAAGCTTTTTCATCCTTCTTCTAGCCCTCTTTTACACAATAACAAGTATTTCTTAGTCCTTTGAGGTTCTAGGCTAAGAACGACATAAAAATAAATAGTTCAGAATTTGCTCTAATCACATCCTGTAGAAAACAACAAAAATTTGGTTTGAACCCTGCGTTCCAAAGACCCGAAAGGCGAATTTCAAATGAAGATAATCTGATAGAAGGTGTGTTGGGAAGTGTAAAAAAATAAGGAGGCTCAAGCTAGGTCAAGAAGAAGAAGAAGATCCATGCAAGAGACTAGACTGACAGCGGTATGACCCCATGGATTTCACTTTAGACTTGGCTCTGTGCAAGCCTAGTTAGAGAAGAAGAAAACTAAATGAGCGTTTAGATGTGTTTATGTTAGAAGTGATCTAGTATTGTTTGAGTGATGAGATCGTTTTGGAATTGTTTGGATGAGTTTTTGCGGTGAAATCACATAAGAAGAAACAACAAAAGTGTGCACCAAATCAGAGTGGCGGCCCTTAGCCGCGCCCCATCAGAAGGCCGCCGCTAGAGACGTGGTGGCACGGACTAGGGCATGGCCTCTAGAGGAGGGTCGTTGCCTAGTCCCCGCGCATCAACGGAGCTCCAGGGGCGGACCATGAAGAATCCGCACCAGGAACCTGAAGTATTTACTGTGAAGAGGTTTTTGTGGCAAAAATAACACAGGAACCAATTGTGGCTCAGCTACTGTGTGTTTTCGGGCCGAGTGTTATGGGCCCCTTGTAGCTCAACTCTCGGGGATCAAAGCTCGACGCACAATATTTGGAGTTTAGAACTTCGTGAATTATAGGATTTAGACAAATTGAATGATTTATTGAAGAACTGTTAACAGATAGACATAATTTTGAACTAAGATTCATCTGTGTTTGAGAAATTTTTGATATGTGTTCAGATGATGTTTTTTTGAGTAAAGAAGCATGATCCTTTGAGAATATGACTTATTATGAAAGTATGATTAAATTGTATTATTTAATAGTATTGTTGCACCGTGGTGGATAATACAGTATAAATTGCACACGTGGTGAACATCTGTTATAGTAGACAATTGAAAATTAATAGTTTGTTGCACCGTGGTGATAATGATTGTTAAATTAATTACTTTAATTAAGTTAATTAGACTGGTATCTATTTAATCGGGTAATTAAGTGGCCATTAAATATTTAATTCGTTTAATTACTTAATAAATGTAATTGGGAATGTTGATTGGTTTCGCCGAGAATGATGAAATATTTAATCGAGTTGGACCAAGCTGCTTGGATGAATTAGGTTGCCTAATTAGCGGGTTTGACTTAGTCTTGGCCCATCAAAATTATATATGGATTACATAATTTTGAGGAAATTGGATTATTTGATATTATTTGAAATTTAATGAAATCATGAACCTGGACACAATGGTGTCCCGATACATTCCTTAATTTAATTAAGAAATTAAATTAAATAAGGAATTAAGAGTTGGTTGGAGATTTTCCCTCACCCTCACCACTATAAATAGTGGGTTCATTTTCAAAGAAGGAGCTCTGGAAATCTGCGTAACGAAGCTCTGCCGAAATCTCGCCAGGAAATCGTCTAGAACATGCCCGCAGTTATATATACTGCGTATATTGCGCTGAGGAATACGCCATTTGAACACCATAAGCCCTACTTTGAAGATCAAGCTGCATATTAGCCCTTCATTGAAGAACAAGCTACATAATCCAGAGGCCCTTCAGCAAGGAACTACTCCCCAGTTCGGCCCTGAACTCGGCAATACTTCCAATTCAACATACTTTGAACTTGCATACTTCCAGTTCAGCATACTCTGAACTCGGCATACCTCCAACAAGGAACAAGGAACTACTTCAAGTTCAGCCATACTCTAATCGGCACACTTCCAATTCGGCATATTCCGGATTTGGCACACTTCTAATAGGCATACTTGTAGTAGAGAATCAGAGGACTTATCAATATACAGAGATTGTACCCCTTCCTGTTTGATATATAGTTGATACTACTTGTAACGATACTTTGAATTTTGAGTAATATACAATTCAATTTTTTTGCGTTTACATATTTTTGCACGCCCAGTGGGACAGCTCTGCCTCTCATCTCTCTACTACTACTATACCTCTACATGGCCATCAAATGGCATCGAACAATCCATGTTCAGGAGGACCTATGCCCAAGCTACCAAGGTCCAAGTCTACGCCTGTAGCTAGCTCTGGCACTACCCAGAAAAACGCAAGGTCCGGTGACAAGGAACCGCAAAGGATTTGGGAGTCCAAGTGCCTGAACCTCAGTCCATGGCACGACGTGTGGTTCGAAGGCTCGACAAGGCCCTGTCACCTCAAAAGCAATTGCTATTGCTGGAAGTCCACCCTCTCCCAAGGGAGCTACCGATGGTGGTAGTCCAACTTCTATTCAAGGGAACGCTAGTAGCGGGAGCACTTCCCCCGTAACTCCGCCACATCCATTATGGAAGGCTGCACCTAAGTGGTCACATGTCTACAACGTCATGCCTACCATGGCGACAAACACAGAGTCTGTGGAGGAGCAATTAGCTAGAATTTCTAAGTCTCTGGAAGGAATGGCTGTCGCTCTCCAAAATCAAGAGAAACGGCTTAACACCCTCGATAATAGGTAGGAAGCATTATGGAGGAGCAAGGGAAGTCGTGCTCCAGGAAAGCAACCCGAAGGGCAAGAAGAGGTTGGTCAGCAATCACCACGACCTCCTGTTAGCCATGCGGCAGTAGAAGCTGCTTCCCACTTACCTGCAACTGAGAAAATATTCCAGTTACCGAAGGCATGATACGGGTGGATCAGTTGAAGGACTACATAATGGGGCTATCAAAGGCAAGTTGGATGAAGGTCAACCTCATATTCTATGCTAAGCCTACACACAAAGATTGATGAGTTGAAATGCATACGGCTATCAACCCCCTAAGTTCCAGCAATTCGATGGCAAGGAAATCTCGACAGCACATTGCCCACTTTGTGGAAACATGCAATGATGCAGGGACTTATGGCGATCTGTTGGTAAAGCAGTTTGTCCGTTCATTAAAGGGAACTGCGTTTGATTGGTACACTGACCTCGCGCCCAGCTGCATTGATAGCTGGCATGATATGGAACGTGAGTTCTTAACCGTTTCTATAGCATGAGGAGAACGGTTAGCTTCTTGGAACTCACCACTATTCACCAATGGAAGGGTGAACGCGCCGGTTCCTACATCAAAGGTGGAGGGAACTGTGCCTGAATTGCAAAGAAAGAATATCTCAAAGTTCTGCAATTGAGATGTGCATCCAAGCATGCACTTTGAACTCTCATATATCCTACAAGGGAATAAGCCAAAGTCCTTTGAGGAGTTATCCAGTCGTGCTCACGACATGGAATTGAGCATCGAAGCCAGCGGAGGCTCAACATATTGAACTTGCCTAGCTCCAATGCACCTGGAAAACAAGAAGTTAAAAAGTGAACAAACCTTTTTCGAAGCAGGAAAAGAAAGAGATGATGAATGTGAAGGCTACTCCTATGACAGTCTTCACTAAGGAAACTGAAAGGCCTAGGTCAAGATCATTTTCTGGCTCGTCAAGGGGTGGTAGAAGACCGACAATCGAAGAAAGGAAAGAGAAGACTTATCATTTCATGGATTCCGATGTATCTCCCATGTTTGATGAGCTACTCAAACTTAGGCTCATTGAGTTGCCTGAAATGAAACCCAATGAAGCTACAAGGGTGGATGACCCATATTACTGCAAGTACCACCGTCTTGTCGGTCACCAATTGAGAAATGCTTTATCTTCAAAGACAAAGTATGGCACTGGCCAGGGATGGAAAAATTGAGCTCGCTGATGCTAACGCGAGCTCGAATCAAATCTCAATTACACTCGGATGGTCACTCCGCTGTGTACTGAAAAGGAAGATGGAAAACAACGGGGCGTCCACCCCCTTCATTGTTAAGCACGCTGTCGGTCAAAGTTCAGAACCACGGCGGAATGATAACACATCCGAAGGAAAATGGGTGATTGTCACTCATAGAAAGAAGAAAGTTGAGCCTGTGAAGCATCAAAAGCACGAAGGCCATGTCAAACAGCACGTGCACCAGTTCCTTTGGCTCAATATATGCCAAAGGGATTTGATCTTCAAGGGGCAGGCACTTCTAGCTCCTGCCTAAATAAACGAAAAAGCCAGAAGATGGAGGTGAATGTTCGTCTCCTAAAACATCAAGGATGAGGAAGTGTTAATGCATAAGGCTTACTTTACTCCACGGAAATTACCTTTAAGGATGAAGACATGTTACTTGTAGGCAGGCCACACAATCGCCCATTATTTGTTGAAGGCTACACCGTGGGCAAAAACTCAAAGAATTATGGTTGATCAAGGATCAGCTGTCACATCATATCCCTCCGAGCTGTGAAGGACCTTGGTATATCTACAGATGAGCTTGCCCAAATTCGTCTAATGATACAAGGCTTCAACCAGGGAGGGCAAAAGAGCAATGGGCATCATCATACTTGACTTAAGAATTGGAAGTCGAGTTCAGGGTGTCCTCTGCCTTGTCATAGATGCAAGGACATCTTATAACTTGTTACTTGGAAGGCCGTGGATACATGAAAATGGGTGGTACCCTCTTCTTGGCATCAATGCTCATGTTTGAAAGGAACGCATAGTTGAAAAGCTTGTCCGATGAAAGCCTTTCACAGAGGTTGAGTCTTACTTTGCAGACGGCAAAGTTCTACATTAAAAGGCAAGTTATTGTTGAAGATATTGAGGAAGCAATGACAATCCACCTTCCCAATCAAAGTCAGGGAAAACAAGTTATAGAGGGAGATCAACACAACACGAAACTCACCTTCCCGCTTGCAAGGATTGATACACTCAAAGCAAATGCAGCAAAATCATTTGAAGAGAAAGGTGGCGATAAATGGGCCAAATATTCCCCGCCAAAACGTACTGAGGGTTTCGACCCTAATGCTTATAATCTAAAGCTGGCTATAGCCCCAACGAGCCACAAGTTGGGAAGGCTTATCCCGGAAGTCGGTGGTAGACGCAAGGCAAATCCCCAAAGAACCTCAAACGCGCAAAGGGTTGGGCTATATTCCCCCTAAATCAGTGCGAATTTTATAAACAGGCTTCAAGTAATTGTATCTCCGCGGAGGGAAGCGAAGTATGACCCAAAACTCACTCTTACAAATGATAATGGGCAAGACAAAAGAAGTCAGTCTTCGACCAAATTGGTAAGATGGACTCTCGACGCTCAGTCTTTGATAGACTGGGGTCAAGTACTAAAGCCCTAAAGAGAAAGTAAATGCATGATCGACTTGGGAGCTTTCCAAGTTGTTAAAGACAATGTCAACATTCCTGCTGAAGTGGAACCTCCCAAGAGGCTTAGAAACATGATTCCTTCTCGGATGAGACGAGAAACATATATTCATGTTTCATGCGGTGATGTGTTGAAAGTCCAACCGAAGACCATTGTACACACTCGTGTTCATAAAAGAGGAAAATGAGGAAAGCGTAGGCTTAAAGTGATGACGTACCCCAACCACTCAAGGAGATGTGGCATCTTCGTTCCATATCACTTTGTGTGATGAGACCCGAGTGAGGGGAAAGATGCGGAAGATGCACCCCATGAGTTAGAAGAAGGGGTACAAGCCGCGGTGGACGAATTAAAAGAAGTTGATCTGGGAATCTCCTGGAAAATCCTCGTCATATCTTCATTAGCGCACTCCTATCTGATGAAGATGAAGAAATCTATGTCACATTGTTGAAAGAATATATTGATGTCTTTGCCATAGACATACAAGGAGATGCCAGGGGTTAGACCCAAAAGTAGTTGTGCACCGCTTAGCGGTGAAGAAGGGGTGTCGCCCGGTTAAGCAAGCTCAAAGACGCTTCCGCCCCGGCGTCATTCCTCGATTGAAAGAAAGTTAGATAAGCTTTATTGAGGCTGGCTTCATTCGTGAAGTAAATATCTATACCTGGATATCCAGTATTGTGCCTGTGCGCAAGAAGAACGGCCATATTCGCGTTTGCGTAGATTTTCGGGACCTCAATGTGGCAATGCCCAAAAGATGACTTCCCGCTTCTATCACGGATTTAATGATAGAGTCATGACTGGGCATGAGATCCTATCACTTCATGGATGGCTCCTCCGGTTACAATCAAATTCGCATGGCGCCGGAAGATGAAGACTTAACTGCATTCCGAACGCTGAAAGGCATCTACTGTTACAAAGTAATCCCTTTGGTTTGGAAAAATGCAGGTGCTACATACCAACAGGCTATGCACACAATATTTGATGATATGCTGCACAAAATGGTCGAATTCTATGTAGACGACCTAGTTGTGAAGCAAAATGGCGCACAAATCACTTGGTGCATATAAGGCAATCTTCGACCGCCTACGGAAGTTTCAACTCAAAATGAATCCCATAAAATGTGCTTTTGGGGTTGCTGCTGGAAAGTTCTCGGGTTTACTGTTTGACACAAGGGCATCGAGATCAGCAAGCAAAAATCGATGCCATAATGAAGATGCCTGAGCCAAGAAACCTTCACGAGCTTAAAAAGCTTACAAGGGAAGTTGGCTTACATCCGAAGGTTCATATCAAACCTAGCGGGAAGATGTCAACCTTTTAGTCGATATGAAAAATGGCATCCCATTCATATGGAATGAGGCATGCAAGAACATTTGAGGTATCAAGTCATACTTGATGAAGCCGCCTGTCTAACGCCGTCTCCTACTCATGGTCGCCACTATCCTCTTATCTTGCGCCAAGACAGATCTGTGGGCGCCTTGCTTGCTCAGGAAAACGACAAGGGGAAAGAGAATGCTCTCTACTAATCTCAGTAGAATGATGACCCGCGAACGAGTTAATTACTCCCCAATTGAAAAGCTATGTTTGGCTTGTGTTCGCCATAAAAAAAACTTAAGCACTACTTCGAGGCTCATACCATCCGACTTGTTTCCAAAGCGAACCCGGTGGAATATGTTATGGCGAAGGTCGTTCTCTCCGACCGCCTCGCCAAGGTGGTACTGTGACACCCCGGTATTTTCCTAAAAATAAATTATAGTCCGATAATAAATATTTTTAATAAAATATTTATATAGCTATTATTTTAAAACGGGCTCGGGTCTACCTAGTATGGTGAACCAATCTTTTTGTGTCCAAATGTTTTAAGTCCAAAATGATTTATAGCCTAAGAGTTCATTTGTTATCCTAAGCCCTAAAAATGTGTTCATTCATTATAAATCTTGACCCAATAAGTGGAGCCCAAATGTATTATTAAATATAAGTATGTATAGTTCTGACCCAAAAATAATACCCAACCCAAGTTTTGACCCAAGTCTAGCCTAGCCAAACCTCAGTAGGTAAACCCTACCCTCTCTGTGTGTTTTATACATGGTATCCTTGTCTCCTTGCCTCTTTCGAACCTCAGCAGCCACAACACCATCTCTTCCGTGTCTCTCTCTATCACCTTCTCGGCATGAACCAATAATCGCACCTCTTCTTTCCTTTTCTGTCCTTTCGGTTTTCCGGCGAGCAACCAACCCCCCCCCCCCTTCCCTTGTTTCCTCCTCTTGGCAACGCCTTTGAGGGCAGAATCTCCGGTAAAGATTGAAGCTCCGCAACAACGAACGCGAAGTAGCAAGGGTGGTGGAGATCTCGGCGAGTTGTGTTCTCCGGCGACCTAAGCTTTCTCCGGTGACATCTCCCTCTGTTCTCCGGTGCCTTCTTCTCTGGGTCTAGCGGGACGCTAGTAGTCGGCAGTGAAGAAGTGAAGCAGCGCGGCAGTAGTGGAGGCTCGTCGTCGTGGCAGTGGTGTTGCGTGGCATCGGCGACGTCGGCGGAGCTCTATGCGGTGGCCGTGATCCTTCTCCGGTGTTGTGTTGCTCTGTTGGTACCCGCGGGTTGAAGGATGGGAGGTGGTGTCACCGTGGTTCCACCCGCGGTTAAGGCAGCGTCAAATACCAGTGTATGGATTCTTCAAGACCACCATTGATCTTTTATAAGAACTACTGTACGCCTTGCTTGGTAGCTGAATATCCTAGAAAAACACCCTCATCTGCACGCTCATCAAAAGCTTTTAGATGCAATTTATCATTAATATGAATAAAAAGCATTTGCATCCAAAAATATGAAAATAACCAATATTTGGTTTTCTCCTTTATATAGCTCGTATGGCCGTCTTCTTGTGAGGTGTGCTTATGGATCATGCTGTCGATGTAAAGGTTGCGGTGTAGCAATAAAAAAACAGAAAAAAAAAAAGAAAAGAAAATAAAAATAAAGATGCAGTGTTGATAGCTTCTGCGGGCCAGATAGCTGGTGTTTTCGGATGGTGAGGACCGGTGGCAACTACTAATTCGATCGTACCTCGTGCGGGCGTTACGGGTTGAGCGTCGGGTTTCTTCTTTCGGCAAACTACCGTTTTGTTGCGGGTGTCTTGCGGCAGATAATTGAGAGAATTCGATGGTGAATTGCAAGAAAGGTTGAGGTGGAACTCCATTCCGACACATCCGTGGCTTGTCTTGAATGACGATTGATGTTGCTTTCCGCGTCTGGCAGCTGCGTCACAGTCACTTGGTCGCCTTCTGAAAATAGACATGGCTGGCCAAGCCTTCACGTAGATCTTCTTTGCAAGTTGACCGTGATAGTGTCTTGAAGGTTTACCGGTGGTGATGCTTCTGTGCCATTCCCAGATTAGCTCGTTTGATTTCTGGCCATAAGCACACTGAATCTTGCTTGTTGCTCCAATCGACAGTATCATGTTTTTCGCGTTTTCCAGATAAAACATTTCTTTGTGAGTCTTTTTGGATTAGCAATGTATCTTAGAAACACTTCTATAAGATAGCCTTTATCACAAAATTACTAGTCGTTCAACAAATTAAATTTTAATCCTTCAACGAAAGGGAAACATCTTCAGATCTTCAATCATTTTCGCTTGATCGTGTTCAAACTCCTTTGTAATTCCATTTAATTTTGATGTTCCACAAAAATTAAACTTTTGTCCATAGATTTCTTTGAAATTCCACTAGAATGATTTACGTTTCTAGTCATGCGTGTGTCAGGTGAGCAAACCAGCTATCGATTGTACCCAACAGTCTGCAAAAAAATTATTAATTTTTAGGGGGTACCCGATACTTGCTTGGTCCTTTGTTGTTAGTGTTTTTTGGGTAACCAACCACCTAGATCTTATTGGGATTAAGTTGCGGTGATTTGTAACCATTTGCAACACATGATAATCATAACTTATTTTCCGAAAACATATTGATGCCGGCGGTTTTGAAAAAACATTTTGTAGTATTGTGGCACCATAGGAAGAGCGATTTGTTGCTGTTAGGTCAATAAAAAACGTGATCGTGACGATCTGAGTTGCAAAACCGAATCTTGAGTGGGGGATAATCTCCCAACTTATTCTACGAAAAGCTTCCTCTTTCTAGAGAATCTGTTTTTTCACTTGACTCTATTTGGCATATCTTTGCTTGACGATTGTTGTTAGACGCGTATAATTGAATGTGTGTCGGCCTTCAGCCAATTGCAGCCTTTGCGTTGTTTGATAGCAGAGTCCTGTGTGGCTCATCCGGTGTATTGCTGATTTTTAACAAAAGGTGTCCACTTCGACTGCGGGTATTATTAAAAGTAGTTGTAGAATTAGTCAGATTTTGAAGGGGTGTTGAGAATGAGGCAGTCAATAATCCGATTCCGGTTCTATCTCCTGATGGCTTTTGCGATACCTCACCCGATGTTGTATCCATAATTTGGATGAGTGACTGAACGTAGCAGAGGGGTTGCAGCCGGAATATTATGGCTGCTTAACCGTCCGTTGCGTTACACTTGTTCTTGAAGAATGAACTATTTTCATTCTTAACTTACTCAACTTCAAGATAAGAAGCCAGCTTGCAATGTTTTTATTCAAATCTTGCTTTTTCAAAGAATGGTAGAATGATTTATTGCGCTCCTTGCATTGAGGATGAGTGAGCGCATGATCTCTTGACGGACATTCGCATATGATTATCAACAGCATTCACGAGAAAAGAGGGAATTAACAGAATTGAAAGAATAGAAGTCTACCTCTTGTTCCCTGTTCATAGGGCCAGTAAGACAATCTTCACTTGTACTCAACTCCATTAGCTTGCAATATTAGCGCCGAATATCATCGATTGACTTGAACTTTCATCGCTTGATGATGATTCCTCCTAATCACCATTTTCAATTCGGTTCGTTGCTAGCGAGAGCTTTTCTTTTGTCGCGCTTGAACTTTTTGCTTTCGGATTTGTTCGTCGTAGATTCAACATTCTTGCCTTGATACTTGCTAACGATCGGATATTGGAAATTTGTTTTAAGAATGTCCGGTGTTTTGCGGCAATTGTAGCAAAATTGTGTTTTCTTCGACTTTTTCTTCTTGTGGGGTGCGAGAGACGAAATTCCACAAGCAGAATTTTTGTTGTTATCCTTTTCGCATAAACCTTCTAAATTTTTTCACCAAACAGGAAGCAACTGTTCGTCAGTCACATAAAATCAACATTATTTCACTATTGACCTGGAGGTTGACGGTTGTGTAGGCCATGTAGAGCAAGAATTTCGAGCTTCATGAAATCATTCATTTGTCCTCATTTCGAACTTCATATGCTTTAGATCACCCTCCGTACCTACTACTCTACTCTCTCCTCACCCTACCTAAACCCCTAGCTATCATCGGTACGGTCCCCTCTTCTACTCCCTACGACCTTCTTCCTCTACCTTCGCCTAAATAATTTGTATGTTGACAACATTCTTAAAGATCTCGGGTAATCGCGTATAGCCGGTAACTTCATATCCCATGGCAGATGGTAAGCCTCGTAGGTAGGATTTTGGCAGGATTAATTTTTTTTGGCTAATATTTTTGCCAAGATCATTAATCTCTCCAAGGAATTGATCATTCGAGCGTTCAATGTCTGCAACATTTTCATTTGAGGAGCATCTTGAAATATGCAAACTTTCTTCATGAGCGATTGTGAGCTTATTTATCCTTTTTTCCTGTTCATCTCCTTCGCCCAATCTTGATGGAGAGTTTCCCATATTTTCTTTGCGCGGTAGCACACTTTCGGATCTTCAGATAATATTTTATCATCCAACGGCTTTGAATAAAGTATCCTTGGCAATTATGTCAAGATTATTCCGCGTTCTTATCATCCGGATGTCCATTCCGTGGGGTTAGGCTTTTGTACGTACGTGTGGAGGCATCCGGGATAAGGACAAATGCCGTATTGTTATCTATTAATATTTCCGAGTACGGGCCAGTGGAAATAATTCCCACATTTCATCGTGTAAAGCCGATAAGTGTACCTACCATAAGAACTTTCCAATCATCAAATTTAATCAAGTGAGAATAATAGATTTTGAGCTAAATCTTTCGTTCATCGTTCATCACGAGAGATATGAAAGATTAATCCAGTCACACACTTTGTAGAATGTGATCTTTTAGCAGTAAAAAAATAGTTGGACCCAATTTAGGACTAATTTTACTCGGATAAACACTTGCTCTAGATACAAATTGTTGGTCCCAAAAGATGGTAAAGTTGAAAAGTCTAGGAGGGGGGGGGGGGGGGTGTGAATAGGACTTTCAAACTTTTTCGCACAGCACAACCCCAATTGCTAAGGACAGAGAGAATAACCAAACTCTTTAAACTAGATTGTTTAGAGTATGGTGCAACAGCCGAAATTAAAATAATTGATAAAGTGTGTGTTGAGATCGTGTTTGAGGATATATCTTCGTTTAGAGCAAATTAAGTAAAAAGGAGTAGTAAGTATAAGATAAGCAGTAATGAACACAAGGACAATTATAGGGTTCGCGAGGTGTGTACATCCTTTCCTACTCCACTTGCTCTTATC
>VALG01012306.1:0-16583 GCA_009835305.1 Ipomoea purpurea
TACGTAAATTAGATTACATATTATGTTTTTACTATGCCTTTGAATCACCAAAGTTAAATTTCACATTGTGAAAATAGAATTTGAAATACTATGAAAACAATTTCTGACTTGAAATGTATTCATTTTTTGTTATAAGTAAGCTAAATAAACCACCCATGTTGCATCGTTTACTTGATTTCCAGCTCTGCATTCCTTGCCACTTGTGAATATCCAGATTGCAATGTCATTGCTCTAATTACCTACAATGTCTGTCCTTAAATTTAGTAGCATACTTGAAAGCCAACAATTCATTATGTGAAATCAAGATCCAGTAAATTATGTTCTTTACATTGTATTTGAATTAATTTTTACCAAGTTTTAAAAATTAATGCTATGTGAGGTAATGTTGAGGAGGATAGTTAATTAAACTTACCAAATTTTAAATGTGATACAGTAAATACAAAATTGTAACTAAGTTGTGAAAACTAACAATGCATAACATTTTAAAAAAAAAAAAAAAAGACTGTCTTAAGTACAATATAGCTTCTTCTTTAAAAAAAAAAAAAAAATAAAAAAAAAGGACTAAATAAGTGAAACTCACTTTACTCCTCAACTAACATTGAGAAGATCTGTCCTTTTAGAGTTTGTGTTGATTAGAACTCATCCAGAAGGCTTCTCTTTACAACTAAATTATCAACCCACAGCATCTTTGGTTGCCAGCTAACACCAACCGGCAAGAGGACTTTTCCCTTCATCCACTCTCGGGCAAATTCCTTAGAGAATAAACCATTGGGTAACATGATGTAATGGGAGATATTTTTGGAAGGGATTTGTTGTTCAGCCAACGAGCAGGAAAATGCGTAGGCCTTTGTCACTACCAGCCCTTATTGTTATATAGTAGGTTGAGGATTCAGATGCGTTGGTATACTCAAGGTCGTCATCTGATCGTTGCATCGGAGATATGAAGCTTAGAATTTAAATCCCCTATTGAGTATTTAACACCATTTTATGCCCTTTTAGATTTTTAATATAATATATTAAATTTAAAACTATTGTAACAGCAATGTAATAATATTGTGTTGCGCCTTTTTGTATTATTTGTTTCTATTAGTTCTAGAGTTCTACTGCCATCTGGCAAAATAGAAGACTGTGTTAATCAATTAGGACTGATAGTATTGAAACGCGCATTATTAATATTTGTTTATTGATGATATAACTATAATTAGTAGACAAATCCGAAAATTGCTCCTTATTGCCAATCTGAACAACAATTAGGCGGGAACTGCTGTATATTATATAGAAGATTATAATAGAAGATATTAAAAAAATATTTAATTTATGAAAAATAAATGATTGAGTGTACTCCTTTCAAAAAAAAAATTATGTGTAGTGTAGAAACATATTTTGGTGTAATGGGTTGGATGGAATAAAATTTGATGTAAAGAACTACTGTTAAAAATGATTACTGTTTGATGTAAAATTTGGTTTTTAAAAAGTTGGATTGATGATTATCCATTCATCTCTTTGAAAAAAAAAAAAAGTTTCTCATCCATCTATCAAAGTACCACCACCATCACTGCTGGTACTGTAAGCATTCATTCACACAAGGTGCACATAATATCAGAATCTCTTAATGGTGGAATATATTTCTATAAAGAGCATAAATAACATAGTGGGGCATTGGAGGATTGCACTGTCTTTTTGTACCCCCCACACATGACACATGCTTTAAATTTCACTCAAGTTTGTTTTTTTTTTTTTTTTATTATTCATTAACCACAAGGTCCACAAAATATCGGATGCTCTTAATGATGGGCAATATGTTTCTATAAAGAGCATAAACAGAACATTATGGGGCATTGGGGAATGCGATTGCCTTTTTGAACCCAACACCATGCTAAGATTTCAACATCAAGTTTTGGGTTTTTTTATTCTTATGTTTTTATTATTCATTAACCACAAGGTCCACAATAAATAGTGGATGCTCTTAATGATGGGAATATAATTTCTATAGAGAGCATAAACTCGATGCTCTTAATGAGTTGGGAATTATATGTTCTATAGAGAGCATAAAACAACATAATGGGGCATTGGGGGATTGCATTGCCTTTTTGTAAATGCTAAATTATCGGCATCAAATGTTGTTTTATTATTTATTATTATTATTATATTATATTATTATTATTATATTATTATTATTATATTACTTATTATTATAATAATAAGTGACTATTTTAAAAATATTAATTATTATAGGGAGAAAATGACGAATTTGGTCCCTGATGTTATACATGGTAGTGATGACCAGTCCCTTAAGTTATGACCGTTATCCATTTTTTAGTCTTTCAGTTCTGAGCGAGAGTGACGCATTTGATCCCTGACTGTTAAAATTGAAGAAAAATTTTTAAAAAAATTAAAATTTTTAAGGATAAAGTAGGAAAATCAACGACCAACAACCAAAGAATAATTGGCCATTGTCAATGGGAAAGGCGACCATTCACTTACCCTTTAATGTAGGCTACCAACCCATTCGTCTTTAGTGTGGGAGTATTACTTTGATATTAATAATAATAAACATTGTTTAATTTTAATCTCTACCGTATAACAGAGACATGCATCATTATATGTTACAATAGCAAACCCCACTCTGCATATCACTTTTTATAACATTGGGATAGTAGAACATGGGGAGGTTGAAAAAGAGTGGCAGGCTAAAGTTTTTTTTTTTTTGCTTTTTTTTTTTTTTTTTTTAAGTGATATCGAAGTAGTTAGAGAGCTCCCACTTTCATTCACCGGCTCATAAATAAAAAAATGGAAAAATGTGAAATTTTTAAAAGGGTAAAGAAACTTTGGTGTAGATAAGTACGCAGCAGCTTAGGCAACTGCAATTGGTTACTCGAAAGAGCAACTAGGATAGTAGGCGTAACTGTTTCTATTTACTGCAATGGGTATAAGGCCAAAGGTTTCCGCCAAGTCACGAGTAATGATATCAAATGATTTGTGGGAACAGTTTTGGATCCACCATCTTGGAATAGGGCGAATAGCTTTTCAACGCAACTGATAAAGCAAAGAAAATGAATATTAAAATTCAAAAAAATATTTACAAACCAAAAAAAAAAAAAGAGTAAAAAAACAAATAATTATAACCACAAGTGTAAAAGAAGATAACGCCGAAATGCGTGCCCTTAAAAATCTAAACACAATTGCATAAATAATACTTAAGACACCAAATTCAGCCCCATTAACCCAGTATGTCCAAATCAATACAAAATGCGTTATAGATCATTATAACCTAAAAATCTTAGTGCATTGATTAGTATTTGCTTAAGATGGGATAATGTTGTAAGATGGTGAAAAGATAGATGCGGCAAAATTGTCTCCAAGACTAATATTATATGGATGTTAATACCCAAAATTCTCCCTGTACTATAGTGGTATTTTCCCATATTCTCCTAAACGACTTGGATCCTGATATTATCTCCCAGACTTTTTTGCGGTCGCTCAATTTAGTCCTTCCATTTGATATTATATATATTTAATAAAAATAAATTAGCATTATAAATGATTATTTTTTTTAAAATTTTAAACTGAATAATATTGATATATTTAAACAAAAATACTTACATTTATATAGTCTAAAAATTATAAACAATATAATTTCAGTATATACGCACTTCGTTAATGTAATATTCATGGTGGACGATATGATAATTTTAAAAAGAATTAAATGTATAGTTTGTATTATATGATTTGTTTATATTATTTTGGTATATAAAAATATATTGATATAAAATAAATTGTATATTAATAAAATATAAAGTTTAATATGATGATAAATAAATTATTTTAGTGGTAGAAAGTGATTGAGTAAATTGGGTGTAGATTGATATAAAATTTGATTAAGAATTATGTTAATATTATATGGTTTCAGATTGATGTTCAGAATTTGGTGTAAATTTTGGTATTTTATATATCGTGTATGATATTCAACAGTCTCTTTTGATATATAAAAATAAAATAATTAAAAAAGATCTCGTCGGCATCTATCAAAGTTACCATCCGACCATTCACGTGTGTTCTGTATCGGCATGCATTCATTAACTCACATAGTCTCACAATATATAGTCGAGTGCTCCTTTTGTGTTGATGATAATTCTTATCAGTTTGGCATAATCAACATTATGGCATTTGGATTGCATTGCCTTTTGTACCCTGACACATTGCTTAAATTTCACATCATGTTTGTTTATAATATTGATTATTATTTGGATTATTGTATTTAGTTTATTTATTGTTTATGTATTAAGTACACACTTCACACACATTAAGCACATTAGTTTGATATAGTCAATTATGTATTATATTTTATTATTATTTTTTATATTATATATATGTTAAGGTATAGTATATGAGTGATATATACTTATTAGCTATTCTATGTTTGTCCATAATGAAGGTGAGGTGATGGATGACTTAAAGATATTCTTGATCAATATGTTCCCATCCATCCTACCTTAATTTGAGGATGAGAACTGTGACATTGCAATCGATTCTTAAGACCTAAATTCCTTTATATTAATGTTGCAAGATTGGGATCTTAATTGAAGGAGATGACGAAATACATTTAATAATTTCATATTTCAGCATGTTCTTTAAACAAATGGCTGACCCGTGGAGTAATTTTGACACCAAATAATTAATTTCATGACGAATTGATACTAAAATAATAGTGATTGGTGAAAGAATTGGTGGAAGGAGATAACAGTGGGACGAAAATATCAAGTGTTTTGCCGGATTACTCGTAGGATAAAAGTGGTATTTGCTTAATTATTTCATAAAGACTAACGAATGGAGCAGGTATTTCTGAAGGTGTAGACTTTTTTTGGCATCATTATATATTTTCTTAATACTTGCTTTCATTCTATTTTATGGTTTGACTCTATTTAATGACGATTCTTAGTAATTTATTTTCTAATGTTAATTTATTCAATTATTAAGTTTAATGATTAAATATAGAATTAAATATATTTTAGAAAAATAAATAAAGTATTATTAAATACACAAATCAAATATTAAAAAAATTTAATAATTATTAAAAAAAAAAAAGTTGGATCTTAATCCATGAATAATAAATAAGAAAGGAAAATGAAAATATATATTTTATGTGATTTTGTAGCGTTCAATTCAAAAGATACATTTCTTGCAAAGATAATGTCACAGTGGGATCCTTCGCAGTATAGTAATTTTTCACGTTTAGCTTCAAACTTTCAAGTTGAGATCATCTGTTGATCCTTCAACTTTCAAATTTAACAGTCGTGTCCAAATTAACCGACCCCTTCTCCTTTCACAATCTTCTTCCTACTATTAATTAAATTTCTTTTTTTTTTTTTTTTTTGCGAGAATTAATTAAAACACGTTGGTTATTCTATTATTATAGATGTGGAAGGTTAGAGATAACGAATTTATTAGTATGTCATTGTGGTCTTTTTTATCTTTTCAAATTTGTAAGTAAATTGGGTAGATATTCAGATGAGTGGTTAAGCTTGGAAGCACGAAATCGTTAGAATTCTGAAAGTGAAGAACCATAATGATCAATTTATAAAGATTTAAGACTAAAGGTCGACAAACTATATACTATCGAGAAACCTTAGATGGTTATTAATTTTTTTTTGCCAAGTTTATTCTAAGTTGAACAAACTTTCGGTTTCCCGAAGAGTGGTTGTATTTTTTTTTAGCTTAATTCCTAATTATTCTAATTTCCATTTCCAGAATAAATATGTAGCCTGACATTTTGGTTGTCAAAAAAAGAATGATAGTAGGTGTAACCTACATTTACAGTTGTATGTTCTGCATCAATGCAATTGTGAGCTAGTTTGATGCCACAGTGTTACAGTAGGTAATTAAGGAATCGATATAGTCAGATAATTAGTAATTTAACTCACTACATACCGTGTATGTAAAAGATATATAGTTAATTAGCATAGTAGCACCACTCCATCATTAGTATAGTAGGATCACTACATTATTAATATGATATTTTTAGTTACACCATTAAAATTTTCATATCATGATATGTCATCTAATTAAAGAAATTTGAATTCCAATGTATATAAAAAGGATTTGAATGTGTGTATATATTATAATTAATTAACTAATAATATAGTGAATACCTATAATTATATAATTAATATAACAGTGAATTGAACTTAGATTATTAATTTATTCTTTTTCTTTCCGTTTAATTACTTTGCATTTAATTGATTAACTTAGATCTTGAGCATGAATGTTTGGTACATGTAGCTTTCTTCGTCCCTTTCCTAGAAAAACAAGTAATGATTTAGCCATTAAGCCTTTCTCAACCTCAGCTCCCATCCACTTTAAAACTCTGGTAAACCCACAAATCATTCACTCACTTGAACTTCATTCCCACCTCCACTTCAGATCAAGAGAGCATTATATTTATATATATTGTTGAATTGATCACTTAATAAACCAAGCTTAACATTGCTTACATAAGTCCAATTCATAATTATATAAGGGAAAATTGTAATTTATGCTCATGATTATCTCTTTTAGACAATTATAAATATCACATCTCAATTTTAAGTGGTATAAATATTGTCTCTAAATTATCTGAATGTGTGTATATAATGTCGATTATCATTCAGACAATTCATAATTCAAGGGGCATCATCTATAACAAGGATGGACAATATATACACACATTAAAAAAATTTGAGGACAAAATTTATACTACTTAGAATTGAGGGGTAACATTTATAATTGACCTACAAGAGAGGAGCATAAATAAATTTTCCCATTATATAATTTGATTAAACCTATTAATTACGTAGTACTATTATATCAACTAGTTTGTTCATTAAAAAAGAAAAAGAAAAAAAAAAAAAAACTAAGATTATGACATACAAGAATTTTTTAGTGTGATCTTCATTCATTAAACAATAACAAAAATATTAAACGATGAAAAAAAAAATTTTATTTGTGAAAATGATTAAATGAGGGTAGATAAACATAAAGTTGTAAAAAGCAGTATAGGAATTAAATGATAGGGTGCAGGCTAACATGCAAAGTTCTCATGCTAGGAGTGTGTATTAAAATAAAAATAATACCATTATTTGTACCCTAAAATAATTATAATTATATGACAAGATGACCGAGGCATTTTCTTTAATTTGGTTTATAGAGTATTAAATTTGTCATTCTATTTTTTTTCTTTCTATTAGCAGAAAGGATAAGAATTTTACATTATATGAGATATGATTTGATATTTTCAATTAGTATTAGTGTGGTTTCATTTTTACAAGACCTTTTTAAATCTTCAATAATATAATATGGGCAAGCACATATATGTAAAAAAGAATGATGAGAATTAAAGCTACGGGTAGAGTATGGGGAGGGATAAAAGGGAGAGGGGGCATGACGTAATGCAAAACTAATATGGGATGGAGATTAGAGTGAGGGAAGGAGTATGTAGCTTCATTTATTGAAGCACTAATGTTTTTCAAATGGTGAACACTAAATTATGGGCACATCTATAAAACTATACACAGCTATACATAGCTAGTGTGACTTCACCTATCACTGCACCTACCTCCTCTCTCAATCTTTTTCCTACTATTAATTAAGATTTTTTGTTTTTGGAGAATTAATTAAAATATATAATGTTAAGTTTTTTTACATTATGCTGTAAAAATTGTACTTTACAATATTTTGAACAAACATACTCCTACCGTTATAACTTTCGTTATCTTTTTCACTATTGTTATCATGCACATGCATCCACCATATATTTTCTTATCTTCTTCAATAATAATAATATATACACATTATATATTAGAATTATATATTAGTTATTTTCTAAAATATAAACATCAAATTTATAAAAATGTTTTACATTATTATTTTTATTATTTACAATATTTTGAATATCTAAAATCTAAATAAATTTAAAATTTTAATATAAAGACTAATATTGGACACTTGGTTTTGCGCAACGCGCATAAAAATACTAGTCATATTATAAATGTAAAGGTTAGAGATAAGAATTTATTATATGTCATTTTTCTTTTCTATCCCTTCAAATCCTTAATAAATTGGATAGATATTTATAATGATACAATGAGGTTTATTTACTTTTAGGCTATATGTCAAATTGTCAATAGCAGTTTAAGTTAGTAAGTTACCTATGCAAGTTAATGTCAGTCTTTTACCACTAATGAATATATAATTTTACACCATAAAAAAATGATTGACCAAATTAGGACATAAATATAATAATTAATAATAATAATAATAATAATAATAATATAATAATAAATAATTATTATTATTATTATTATTATATATTATTATATGGTAAAAGATTTTAACAAAAATAAGGGGATCCATGCTGCTCCTATTTAGTTCAACCATTTTTTTTTTTTTTTGACATCGATAGAAAAAATGACATTGGAGCTTGAGGCTCCTTATATAAGGGGACATGCGTCAAGACACCTTAAAACTTGTTGTCCATAGAGGTAGGATTAAAAACTACTAAATAATTCAATTAAATGATAGTGACTTTAAAAAAAAAAAAAATGAGTGACATTGGGAGGGAAAATAGGAAGAAAGTTTTTAGGATGGGTATATAGCATTACTCTAACATTTATTGCGATATATATTTTCATTTTACTTATCATTTAATTATCTATTCCTTAGTCAAAATAACTATTTTTCAATGCTCATTTTCTTTAATAACTATTCTTATTATTTAAAAATTAATTCTAAGCTCACAACCCATTTTTAGAACCACCGTAGAAGTAAATCCGAGTCGCACAAATAATTGCACAAAATCAGACCCTAATTTTTGCGCACATAAGATATCCAATCCATACTATCCTTTAAGAATTATTATCTTTTCGTTGGATGGTCACCCAATTCACTCTGACATGTAATTTTTCAAAATTTTTTTCAATTCTTACAAAAACATGTTTAGGCACAATAATATCAATTTACTACATTCTGATTATTTAGGCACAACAATAAATTTAATAGTATCTTTCACTGTAAATTATTTTTGCATCATAAATTATTATTTCATAATCTGAAGATGTTATAACATATTTATTTTCCTTCTGAAGCTCACATATGTGGCATAATAGCAAAATTATTTTAAATATAATTAAAAAATATTTTAAATCTAACTATAGAATTAAGCATCAATTTGATTAGATAAACAAACTACAAATTAAATTTTAATCATATTCAAGCAACTGTTTTGGCTACTTCAAAAACAAGTAATTATTTAAAATAGTTTATAAACAAGAATATTAATACACTTAAACAAACAAATAAATAAATAAATAAAATCCATCAAGAAATCCTGATTAACAAAGCAAGGTAAAAAAATCCATCAAGAAAATCGTTATGGTTTACCAAGAGAACTGCATCAACATGTAAATCTTTAAGGAAATGCTCCTTGATATGTGTTCCTATGTCTCAAGCAATACAAAGCAGAATAAACTGCCAAAAAAAAAAAAAAAAAAAAACTTAATTGTCAGTGCAATTGCAAGAAATTCAATAGGAACTCAATTTGTCCGAACAAGAAAGCCACGTAACTTCATGGCTGGTCCCTTGGTTAACATTGAATGGAAGATGGTGGAAGATAGCAATGTGAGTGCAGCTTGAGGGAGCTGTATTGTATGTTACTAAGTAGAAACGGCAATGGTGGCGTTTGCATTTTCGCTGACCGGTACTACTTGCAATGAGCTGTGGAGATACGAGCCCAGATGCTGCTCTTCGTTTGATTTGGATCAGGAAATGAAGAAGCGGATGAGGAGAGGTTTATGTAAAGAGTTAAGGTTTTCTGAGAAGGAAAGCCGTCTGAAAGCAAATTTGGTTGATTATCAGCTCGCAATGCTGAGAAAGGATGAGGAGATGTTGAAAGAGATTGTTGAGAGACAAAGGAAACGAACAAAACATATCTATAACCCTCTGGAAGCATGGAGGTTGATAATGAAAACAATGTAGTAGCGAAGAGAAATTGCCAAGAATGGAAGTCAGTGAAGAATGGAAATGCCAGAATGAGCATGGGCTGACGGTTATGGGGATAGCGTTTCAAGTAGGCAAAATAACAGAGGAGTTCGACTCCATCGAAACTCATTGAAATTCTTGAAGCACTTTCTGAACTTAAAAGTCGAGTTACATTCCACGGAAGCATCAAGTATGCCAAGTAAATTTGAAAGGTTTATAATAGCACCAGGAAAAAAGCTACTGGAATAGCTTAAAGATAGTCCCTTGAGGCATGGACTTGAGATCTTAATTTGGTCTACTGCTTCACATTCATACAACTCCAAACTTTCAATACAGACAACTCCAAACTTAATTTGGTCTACTGGATACTGTTCTGTTTAATTTTTTCTCCCTGGACCGTTAAATCTTTTCCATTCAGTATGACAACATGACAAAGCTTGTGCAGGATTTGCCCTTGTGTCCTTTAATCGAGCATAAAAATTCGAAATAATTTTTTTTAAAAAAAAAAGGAAAAAAAAAAAAAGACAGAGCAACTTACCGAGGGGGGACCGCGAGGCGGCGAAGGTTGCTGCTGTTGTCCCGTCGGCGAGGTGAAGGCGGTTGCCGTCGCGGCGTCTACAGATCGACGGGAGACGAGGGACGCACCGGAGCGGCGAGGGAGTGCCCGGACGGCCGTGGCCGGCGGATGAGAGCTTAGGCGATGGCCGGCGATGGAGTTTCCAGACTTGTGGCGGCGATGAAGCTTAGGGAGAAGAGATCGATCGCGATGTGTTTTTTTTTTTTTACTTAGGTTACTTAGGTTGAAATTTTGACCGGGGGGATTATATTTTGGGTGGGAATCCGAGGCTCCTGTCTAAGCAGGTGCCTCGGATTCCAATATTATTATAATAATAATATTGGAATTCGCGGCACCCTCCTTTCCCATATGGTGCCGCAGATTCCGATATTTATTATTATAATAATATCATATCCGCGGCAACCGCCTTATGGGTGTGCCGCGATTCTAATTTTTTTATTATTATAATATTTATATCCGCGACACCTATTTTGGGTGGTGCCGCGGATTCGTATGTTATTATTATAATAATTAAAATATCCGAGACATCTCTTTATTATTTGGTGTCTCGAAAAAATTCTCCATTTTTTTATCCAAGACACCTCCACCTTGAAGGTGTAGTGCAAAGTACTACTTATATATTCAATTCTGTAATAGTGACAACATAATAGTACGTATACAATCCCAACTTTTTTTTTTTCTCTTCTATCATTTTTCATCCACCTAAGTCAAAACTTGACAAAAACACTTGAAAAACCTATCAATGAAAGTGATTTATTAAGAGGAGCCCGGCTACAAAATTTGGGTTTAAATTCCAAACAAAAAATAAGTAAATTAATTCTCAATACACATGATAGCATTATTTTCTCTCCCAAAAGGGGGTGAGAGAAAAGTAGTGAGTGGATGAGCTCATTTCTGATTTGTTTTTCTCTCTCACACTCCACAATTTGCACCCACATATCACATCACACCAAAAATATACAACCCTAAGTTTATTAGGCCTGCCTTCCCCAAATTAAAGAAAGCACCAAACGCCATTTTGGTGCAAACTGTGGCTCCGTCCAAATGAAGGCGTCATTTTTTTTTTTTGGTCAAATCTATTCATCACAATATTTAATAGAAATAAAAACCAACAAATTAAAACATTATCCAATTTTATTTTAAAGAAGGCATCATTAAAATCTAAAACATAAGTACATTGTAAAACCATTGTAAGATTTAAGTACTTAGTATTCAACATATATAATTAGATTACATTAGGTTTTGTTTAATTACTATCTAAGTCATAACTTAATGGGAAGTTTGTAACTTTGTATAGTTCAAAATGGGCGGTCGAGTAATTAAGTGCAACGTAATCTTTATAGTAGAATGCGATTCTCTATTTTTTTTTTTATTTACATATTTTTTCCTTTACAAAGTTTTGACTACCCGTCCTCAAGTCTAATTCTATAGTAACTCCAAAACTCATGACTTTTGAAGTTTTTTCTTTAATCAATTAGTTAGTTTAGGTAGTACTAAAAAATTTGTTAGTTTAGATTCGATTCTTGAATAATTTTTATTAAGGCGTTGACAAGTTAAGATTACCCTAATAGACATCATTATAAATATATGTTTAAATCTTTTTTTTCTCCATAATCTGAACCTGAGAGAGCATGATCAGGCAGGTCCAGTGGCTAGGGACGAAGTTTGTCCAATCGGAGACAAAAGATTGAAAGCAATTCTACCAAGAATTAAACAAAATATTATCTCTTAGTGCACTCCGATGGCGCGTGAATAATCTTTATATATTTTTATTTTTTTGATAAATTTTCTCATTATATATTATATGAGTTAATGGATGTATAGTTAAAAGTATAATTTTACAGGGCGTTTGGTTTGGAGGGATTTTAAATTCTCTTCCCACTTAATTCCTACCTAATCCAAAGGCCATTAAATCCCATGTCCCCGGTATTTTAATTCCTGGGAAAAAAGATAGTGATGAGTCAAAAATTACCCTTTCCTTTTTTAACTTAAAATTAATGTCAACAATCAATAATGGACATTTTTGATTTATATTACTTATTCCCTTCAATTCCCATGTATACCTAACATGAAATTGAAATCTCAGTAATTCTATTCTGTCAACCAAACACTGAAATTTAAAATTCCACTTTATTCAGTAAAATTCAACTCCCAATGGAATTACAATTCCTTTCCCACATAATTCCCTCCCTCCAACCCAAACACCCTGTTAAAGTATAAGTAATATCTACTTTAAAAAAAAAAAAAAGTATAAGTAATATCTTGTTTTTTTTTTTTTTAAATCTGACAAATGTACAACACATCGATAATTTCTCTTCAAATTTCCATATGCAAATTTCCTTTCCTCATATGCGTTCCCATTTCTTCTTTTCCTTCCATGCTTTCCCATTTCTCTACAAACGTATGCGTATGGACAATTGGACATTTGGACATCCATCAATCTCCTTTTATGGACAAAACCTACAATATTGTTAGTTGAAATATAATTAGTGCATAGATGATCCAAATTCCAAACAGTAACATCCTTCAATAATAATAATAATAAATAACAAAAGTAATACTGAGTAATAAAATATACAGTTTAATAAATTACAATAAATTTATTCTTAATTAGTATTACATTTTTACATCATGATCGACCCGGCTCATCACGATTTATTAAAAAGGGAATTTATTATTTCATTAATTAAATTAAACCAAACTATAGCTTAGAAAGTGTAGGAGAGTTGGTGAAACATAATTTTCGTACATAAAATTCATTAGTTCGATTTTTATCAACACTATTGAGCTCGGTCGAATTCGTTACCTAGAATTTTTCAAGTGCAATTTGATATTCGGTCATTTAAAATTGATAATTATATTCGGGCATTTAAAATTGGATAAAAATATTCAAACTTTTGTTTTATAACAATTGTATATACTTGGATCAAATTCTTCCAAACCCTTTCCAAACTCTAATTTTTTAAAATAAACTTCATAGATATTTTTTTAGAATCAATTTTCTAATCACTCAATAGTCCATTATAAGTATTTGCTCAGTAAACATGTGACCTTCTTTTAAGAGGAGTCACAGAGGTGACAACTGAGCACAATGTAGTTGGCATCTGAATTGTGAAATCAAATGTTCGCCTTTGTAATTATTATTAAAATATAAATTAGGTTTATATATAGTATATTATGTACAATGTATGTTGTGAATTAAATTGTAATAATTATTAGTATGCCAACTTCCATGCTTATGTAACAACAATTGGATGTATATACAAAGTAATATTACAAAAATAGTAGTCATATCATATGATTATAATTTTGGGTGAAATTTACATCCTCCCAAATACTTTGTCGGGCCGGGGTGTGGGGGGCCCTTAGGGTTGGGGTTCAGCCTTTTGGAATGATGATGATAATTTTGGGTGAAAAATAATAGAGGAAAGTCAGAATTTGATTGGCGCGTTTATAAAGCAGTGACTTCGCGTGGAAACATAAGAGCAACTAAGGGATTGCAAAATTTTAAGCTATTTACACCAAAAAAAAAATTAAAAAAAAAAATGATGTCGGTATACGAGGTGAGTGGTGTTGCGTGCCACCATTTTTTCTTTCCTCAATTCATGCAAATCCAAATTCAATAATTGTGTTTTAAAAAGTTATCAACTAAACAATAACTATGATTGTGATTCTCGTTCCTAATGTGTAAACTTATGGACCAAACACATCTTAAATTTTAAGTCATTATAAATCAAGTGCATGCTTATATGGAAAGATGGAGATAATTTGTAAATGGCCATCGATTAAGCATGGTTACAGTAAAATTGAAACTTTATCTCTTAAAAGACATAGTTAAGCCTCCAACTTATTGACATTGATCGTAGCATCCGAAAGAGATTTTTAGAAAGTTTTTTACACATTGGAAAAGAGAGAAGATAAAACAAAAAAAATTACAATAATTAAATTTTTTGTGAGCTCCACAATCAAAAAGAAAAAATAAAAAATATTATCCTGGGGCACCCCGATGGCGCGTGAATAATCTTTATATATTTTGTTTTTCTTATAGTTTTTTTTTTTCCTGTTTCTCTTTGTATTTCTTTTTTTTTTGTTGTTTTTTTTTTTTTTTTTCATTCTCACTTTTAATTGGACTTTAAAAAGTAAAAAGTGAGCAAAAGAAACTACACTCCTAGGGTTACTCTTAGGTTCAACTTAAAGAAAAAAAAAAGTAAAAACAAATGTATTACATGGGAAGGGATCAGATGCGGGTGGTACTTTCCGTGCGGTTGTGCGGGTGAACTTATATAATATTACACTGACGCACTTTAAGTACACAACAAACGCACATTAAACACACAAACAAAATACATTCAGAACACAAACTCACACACCTTAAGCACAAAAGTCACGCATCTTAAGCATAACCCTCACGCACCTTAAGCAAAAAAAACACACGCACCTTAAGTTTTAACAACAACTCACATTAAGTACACACTCAGGCACATTAAGTACAAAACTCACGTACCTTAAGCCAAGACTCACACACATTAAACACAGAACTCACGCACATTAAGCATAAAACTCATGGCACTTAAAGTTTCAACAACAACTCAGTCATTAAGACACATTCACCACATTAAGCACAAAACTCACGCACCGTAAGCACAAGACTCCATGCATCTTAAGTACAAAACTCATGCACATTAAGCATTAACCACCACGCACATTAGCACAAATCTCACTCACGCACCTGTAAGTCACAAGACCTCACGCACATTAACTACAAAACTCGCGTACATCTAATCATTTCATTAGAACGTTAATTTCTGTATGACGATCATCAAAAAGAATGCATATTCATATTAAACTAAAATCTTTCTCAGGGGTTTCATTTCCCGCAGTCATATAAAGAACTCAAAATACGTTGTTAATATTAATAGGAGGATTTTGAGAAAACACTTCTCGCATAACCTACGTACCTATATAATATTATCTGTAGTAGCCAGCACATTGTATTGCCATACCTCGAAGATAAATATAAGGATCTCTGATTTTTCATTTTTATTTTACATTATTCCTTTCCTTACAAGTTTGACTGTACCGGTCTTTCAAGTCTAATTCTATAGAACTCCAAAATCATGAACTTTTTGAGTTTTTCTTTAATCAATTAGTAGTTTAGGAGTACTAAAAAAAGGTAGTTAGTTATTAAATTTCTCGTAATTTATTAAGGTGATGATAAGTAAGGTTGTCCTAATTAAGCAATCATTAATAAATCATATGTTTTATTGAATCTTCTTTGTTAGCATGACAGCGCAGGTCCTTAGTGGCTAGAAACGATATTACAATCCAATTGAAGACCGAAAAGATTGAAAGCAATTCGACCAAGAATTAATCAAAATAAAGAAATGAAAAAAAAAATTCAAAAATAAAAGCAATAAGAAAAGTAAACATCAGACTCAACGTACCCTACTATGCTGGAATAGGCAATCTTCTGCTGCCTGGAACCTGCTATTGCTGGAATTCATGCATTATCAGGCCTAGCGTAAGCCTAGAATGATGAAATTATTATACTACATAGGAAATAGAATGTACTACATATCAATATTAACTCACAATACATTTAAAATTTAAGATGATATATGGAAAGAAAAGTTAAATCATTGGAGTTTAAGTTTTGCACCTTACAGGGCAGTTTGGTTGGAGGGAGGAATATGTGGAAAAGAATTGTAATCCCAAAGGCCATTAAATTCCGTAAGTTGGTGGAGGAATTGCAATTCCATGGAAATTGCAATCCCCCATTTCTGAATTAAATCCCCATGTCCCCCTTGGTATTTTAAATCCTGGGGAAAAAAAGATAGTGATGAGTCAAAATTACCCCTCTTTTTTTAACTAAAAATTAAGTATGAACAACAATAATGGACGATTTTTGACTTTATACTAAAACCTTATTCCCTTTCAATCCCATGTATACCAAACATTCGGAAGAAATTCCAGATTTAATTCCTGTCAACCAAAC
>VALG01012307.1:0-59940 GCA_009835305.1 Ipomoea purpurea
GAGAGGTGGTGTACTAATCACTAGCTACTAGGTTACTCATATGAAACTAATCCGAACAAAACTTGAAGGTTGATTGATTGCATAAAATAATAAGCAGAATAAATAAGTAACAAGGTTTTGTAGACAATAGAGCAAAATTGGATTCTTGGGATCACAATGTTTAATCACCTAGTGCCAATTAACGTTTGTAATATTTGGTTTGGAATTAAGATTTGTATGGGAATGCAAAGTGGAATCGAATTACTCCCGTAATCTCTATTCCTAGTGAATTTCCACTCCCATGGCTTAAACACCCAATAAGATCAAAGATCAGCATTCAATTATTCCTAATTACTACCATCTCCCGATGAGCAATAATCTAGAATAAATTCCCCTAATAAGTTCCCCTTTCCCAAGGACCAACCATTAGGTGCAATCGTGTGTGCCCTAATTTATGCCCCAATTCCCATTGGTGACACAAATATGACTGTGAAGCTAGTAATTTAGGCTTTTAACTACAAAACAACAGTTAAAAACAAGATTGCAACAAAATCATAAAACCAAACATAAATATATTAAAAATTAACGAACTAGGCACATATGGTTCATAAACAAATTCACCCAAAAATCCCTAAGGAATTTAGCCAAGCATGGCTAAATTATACATAGCAAATATGAAATAAAGAACACAAATCATCAAAAGAGTACAAGAATTGACCAATCGATTCTCCCAAATCTTCTTGGCTTCCTCCTTGCTTCCAAAGACAACTTGAGCCTCTTGATTTCTCTCTTTCTTGTCTGCAAAGAACTCTAAAATCTCTCGTGTGTTTTAGGGTTGAGGAAGGATTTTATAATGGGTACAAAGTTGAGATGAAATAGGAATCTTGTACAAAAAATTGGACTCAAATTACAATTCCTATATTTAAATAGAGAAGTTGCCGTCTTTAATGATATTTAGAATTTGGAAGATTCCTTGAATTGCTAACTTTTAATATGGAGATATAAGCCTTGAAATCCGCGCAATTGAAATTAGGAAAAGAAAAAATTAAGAAATCTCGCGCTTGTATTGAATTTTGCCCAGCTGAGCCACTTTAGGCGTCTGTTTTTATCCAGAAACAGACGCATATTCGACGCGTCGAGAATTTTCTCGACGCGTGGAGACTTCCTGTGCGCGAATTAGTTAGCTACTGGAAAATTCGACGCGTCGAGTCCACTTGGCCCCGAAACTCATCCAAAATTGCTCCAAACTCATCCTTGAACTCCCCTTGGTCATATCTTTTAACCTAAAATGGTTCAAAAACACTAACAAACACCGTAAAACATTCAAAACAAGTGTGAACTATAATTAAATGATAATAGCAAGGAAAACATGTATTAAATAAGCAAATTAAAGAACTTAATTACTGAGATGATTCAAAATAACCATAAAAAGCACAAATGTGATAACATCACCCTTGTTTCCTATCTTTTCTCGCCAAATCCCTCAGTCGAGGCGACCTTTAGGCTTTTTCTTTCTCAGAAACTGTTTTAAGATGTGGAAGCGATAGTATTTTATTCAAAGTTGAGCCGTAAATGAATACACAGGGCTAACCTTTTACTGATAGATCTTCACTTTACTGATAGAACTTCTTTAAGTGAATTACGTTCCAGATTCGGTCGACGAGCTTCCCTTCCAATGTCTCCAGTTTATATGTGCCAGTTTGGACCACAACGGCAATGCGATAAGGCCCTTCCCACTTGACCGCGAACTTTCCTCCTTCCGTGGGCTGGCTCACCTGCCGATCTCGCAGCACGAGGTCGCCTACCTGAAAGGTTCGTGGGCGAATCCTCCGATCCCGATATGTCTTTACGGCCTGCTGATATTCCACCATGCGGGCATACGCGGCTTCCCTTCGCTCCTCTAAGAAGTTCTTTTCGATCCTGAAGCTCTCCTTGTTTCCTTCGTCCAAGTATTTGCGGACTAGGTGGGTTAGCTCGACGACTTCTACTAGAATCTTAGCCTCGAAGCCATACACTAAGAGAACGGGCTTTCACCGGTCGCTCGCCTCTGAGTAGTTCGGTAGGCCCATAGAACTCGGTCAAGCTCGTCCGCCAGTTTCCTCCGATGTCTTCCAACTTTTTCTGGATTCCGTCTACGATTGTATGATTTGCATTCTCGACTTGTCCGTTGGCCTGGGGGTAGGCGACTGACACCTTAGTGTGGCGTATACTATGCCGTCGGCAAAAATCGGCGAAGGGTTGGCAGTCGAACTATCGACCGTTATCGCTGACCACGTGCTCAGGTAACCCAAAGCGGCAGATTACCTTCTTCCACAAGAAGCGTCGACACAGATATTCGGTGATTGTGGCTAGTGGCTCAGCCTCAACCCATTTGGTGAAGTAGTCGATGGCTACCACACAGAACTTCAAACGTCAAGGGCGACTGGCAGTGGCCCAACAAGTCAATCCCCCACTTCGCGAATGGGATCGCCGTAGTAACTGGCATGTAGAAAGTAGCTGGCCGAGTATCTTTTCGGCGAATGCTTGGCAAATCACGCATTTGGTTATCCACTCGATGCAGTCCCTCATCATTGTGGGCCAGTAGTAGCCTTGAACAACTAGCTTCCGGCGAGAGTGTGGGCGCCCTGGTGGGCTGCTCAGATTCCACGATGAGCCCTCGTCCATTATTTTCTCCGCCTTAGATCTGAGTAAGCATTGAGGAGGGACCCCCAAACGATCGTTTGTACGATTGTCCATCGACAGTTTCGAACGACGGAGCCTTGCGGCGGACCCGGGCGGCACCTCCGGGGTCCTCTGGCAATTCTCCCTTCTCCTTAAGCGTCGAATATCTTCAATCCAGAACATCTCAGTGCTGCTTCACCCTGTCCATTCCTCGGTTGTCAATTGCTGGATCTCTAGGGTCGCTTCCTCTATGTTGGGTCGGACCACTTCTCCTTTTGGCAAATCCTAACGAGATGATCGGTACGCCTTCCAAAGCAATTTTCGACAGTATATCCGCTTCTGTATTGTCGGCTCGCGAGATATACTATATCTCGTAGGCGTCGAATCCCTACAATAACTCTACCATCTTTTCTTATATTGAACCATCCGGGCATTCTTGGCTTCGCAGGTCCCGGACACTTGTCCCACCACGAGACGAGAGTCGGTCTTGATTCGTAGGTATCCTGCCCCCAATGCCTTGGCGTGTCGTAGACACCCAATACAGCTTTATATTCGGCTCATTGTTGGATGTTTGGAATAGATAACTCAGAGTGTAATAGAGCCTGAACCCTTCAGGGGTAATCACATGACTCCGTCGCCGCAATGTGGCGACTCGCGCTCCGTCCACATGCATCTCCACCATTCGTTGGTGCCCACCCTCCAAGATGGCGTCCTTGTCGTCTTCTCCTGACCGTGCACTCGACCACGAAGTCGACTAGGGCCTGTCTCTTGATTGATGGCGAGGCTGGTACTCGATTCCGTATTGGGTCAGCTCTACTGCCCATTTTATGAGCCGACCGGATGACGTGGGATTCCGTAAACGCTTCCAAGGGTTGATCTATCAAGCACTCGAACGGTGTGGCTTGGAAGTAAGGTGCCCAGTTTGCGCACAGTGATCACAAAGCGTAAACAATTTTCTCCAAGGGCGTGTACCGGTTTCGGAATGCTTTCAAAGAACGACTTTTACATAGTATACCGGGTGCTGAGTACGTTCCTCCTCTAGAACAAGCACGAATCCCGCCTTGAGAGATGTTGCTAAATATAAAAACAATGGCTCGCCGACCTGAGGAGTGGACAGTACCGAGGTGTCGAAAGGTATTTTTTCAGCTCTTCAAAGGATTGTTGTCACTCGGTGATCTACACGAAACCCTCCTTCCTCTTCATAGCCTCAAAAATGGCACGGTCTTTGTCCGACGACTTACTTAGGAAGCGACTCAGGGCAGCCAGTCGACCAGTCAAACCGGCTGTAGGTCTTACCGGCTGCTGGGAGACTGCATATCCACAATGGCATGTACCTTATCAGCGGTTGGGCTCGATGCCCCTCTTGTAACCATATACCCCAAAAAACTTCCCGCCCTTACACAGCAAAAGCGGAAGTTTTCCGGATGAGTCGCAATATTCTTTTTAAGCAATTACCTGAAGCAGTCGGTCAAGTCCTGGTATTGATTGATTTCCCTCCCGACTCTTTACTAACATATCGTCTACGTAGGCCGCCCAAATAGATTTTTCCCAACAGGGTCTGGAACAACCGGGCGATCATTCGCGTTACCGTAGCTTCTGCGTTTTTAAGTCCGATGGCATGACTTGTAAACAATACACCTCCATCCGGGGTTAGAACACAGTTTTTACTCTTCATCCGCCTTTGTTGCATGAAGAATTTTGGTTTTATCCTCTGAAGGCGTCCATGAGGACTTAGCAATGCCGATCCCGCCGTCTTTGTCGACACTTATCGATCCGAGGTAGTGGAAACGGATCCTTCGGACAAGGCTTTGTTGAGGTCCGGGTGTGTCCAACACACATTCGCAAGTCGGGGGTTTCGACACCGAGCTTCCACTTAGCTTAGCCACTCGGGATATTTAAACTTCCCGGATGTGAACCGCCGGCCAACAGCGTGCTCACCCTCTTTCTTTCACAAATTCTTCGTCGTTGGCTAGATATCGCTTCTTCTGGATCACCGGTCGATGATCAGGGTCGATAGAGAGTCGATGCGAAATGATAGACCTGTCCACTCCCGGCATATCCTCTGTCCCCCAGGCGAAGACTAGGCGGTTTTCTCAAAGTACCTTTATAACTTCCTCTCGTACCTCCTCTCGGAGGCCGATTCCGATTTGAACTGTCTCTCTGGTCGTTTCTCTCTTCCAAATCCTGGTCGGCCGTGAGTATTCGCGTTGTTGGTAACAGGTCAGATCGACCACTGGATGAACTTTCATGTCCAGTTTCTGTACGTTGGGGTAACTGCCGATTTCTACCGGCAGGGTAATGGACCCCTCAGCCTCCACAGAGTCGCCCGTGAAGCCGGCGAGTGGTGTTTTGACTAGGATAAGTTGCTCTCGTGTTAGTCCCATCTTGGTGAAGGTCTCGAGGTACAAGACGTTGATGCTGCTCCCAGTGTCTACCAGGATTCGCCGGACGACTACCCCATTCACGTCCATCGCAATGACTAGGGCGTCGTGATGTGGTGTCTCACCTGTGGGTAGATCTTTGTCTGTGAAGACAATAGGCTCTCGGCAGGCCTTCTTCAAGCCACCTTCTCGCCCGTACACTGTCCCCACTACAGTTGTCGAGCCCAAGCATTTCTGGTGTGCAGAATCGCCTCTCTCTGGTCCGCCGACTATCATGTTGATAATCGGATTCTGTCGCCACTGGATCTCATCTTCCTCGGTCGCCGGCTGCTTGCCGCGACTGCTTTCGACCGCCCCTGGGGGTCGCTGTCTTCCCGGGTCGCCGATCTCCTTCGCCACTGGTTGGGAGGCGGAGTCCCTTGCTAGATGATCCCTTCCATGATCTTCTTCAGATAGTAACATTCTTCCGTGCTATGGGTGTATGACTTATGATAACGGCAGTATTTAGACGCCTTACCTGGATCCTCGTTTATCACGCTCCTCGGTCGGAGGAGGTGGAGGAGGCCGACGCTTGCACCCCTTCGTGCGTCGGATGCTGGGGAGTCAGCCTATAAGGTTGGATGCTAGGTCTGTCATATGGGCGCCGTGCCTCATATTGCCTAGATGGTTCCGGGCGTCTTTCATTTGCTTCCGCGCGGGTTCGCTTACCACTAGCAGATCCCCCGACCTCGCACTGTCGCTTGTGTTTCATGGCTTGCTCCGTGTTGGCTCATTTGTTGGACATATGTATGGCTTCCGCATAGGTGGCCGGCAGGTTGTCCTGTAGATCACGGTATAGCCGCCCGGATCGTAAAGATTCGATGAAGAAGGTGAGGGCGGTCTGGTCCTCGACCTCCTCAATGGACTAGATCTCTTTTTGCCAACGGGCCAGGTAGGTCTTGAGAGACTCGCCCTCATCTTGATGGACGCTTCCCAGATGGGTCAGATCTTTCTGTGGCTTGATGTTGGCAGCGTAATGGTTCATGAAGCGATCGGCTAACTCCTCGAAATTGTGGATCGATCCTGGGGGCAAAGCCACCAACCATCTCTGTGCCGAATCCTTCAATGTTGGCAGGAAAGCGCGGACACATGACAGGGTCTCGGACTCCTAAAACCTGCATTTTAGCCTGATAGCTTAGAAGGTGCACCCGCGGATCGCCAGATCCGTCGAAAGTGGCTTGCTCCGGAAACTTGAAGTCGCCAGGTATTTTATAAGCCATAATCTCGGTCGAGAAAGGCAAGGCGGTAAGCAACGTTCGTCCAGGGGACTTGGTCCTCCCTCTACTTGCTCCCTCAGGCTTCGCAGTTCCCGAGCCAGGTGAGCCACATCGCCAGCGTTCCGAGTGTGGTTCCCTGTGGACTCAGTACTTTCGCCGAATTCTGATTCGGCTGGCCTATCATTGTTGCGAAGGGGTCGCTCAGACTGTCGTGCCCGAGTCCTAGTCCTTCTAGTACGGGTTCTTTCTCGGGCGGCCTCAATTCTGTTGACCCGCCAGTGCGCGACTGGGCTCTCTCTCCCCCAGTCGCTTTCTCGCTGATTGGCACGCGGCGTTCGCGCCCAGCCTCGAATGGACCGATCGCGCTGGCAGGTTCTCCGCTCGTCGATCTCCTTGTCTGCCTTCTTCCGACCTTTGGGGCGGTTTCTGATTGCGGGGCGGTGGTTGTGAAGCCGACTGTTCTCCTCTTTCCCAGTTTTCAGCAACGATAGCCCGTCCCATTTTCTTGACTTTGCGCGTTTCGCTGATTCAGCTGCTCTCTCAAGTCGGCCTCCGGCACACGGTTACGGTTGGAGGCTTGGCTTCGTCCTTCCGACATGTTGCAAGGTTCTCATCTCTCTTTCACTATCATTGTTCTTCTCGTGAACTCGCCTGCTCAAGAACGGACGTGACTCTTTGTTTCGATCCCCACAGATAGCGCTAGTGTTGGTTTTAGGGTTTTTGGGCCCAGGGAGGTCTTTTAGCGACTCTTCTGGTATTCGATCATTCTCTTAGCGACTTGCTCTCGTTTCTCTTCGACAGAGTCCAGCTCGACCATCATCATTTCGTCGTTGGTATCGGGGTCAAACTCCTTCTCTCGGGCGGTCGGTATCCAAAGCCTCGATCGGTAGTCTAGCCTCCGCACCGTAGACCAGTGCAAAGGGGGTCTCCTTGGTTGCCTCTCGTGGGGTCGTTCTATACGCCCATAAGATGTACGGCAGCTCGTCCGCCCAATTTCGTCCTGCCGAATACAACTTCTTTTTCAACCCTTCCAGGATGGTCCGGTTGGCGTTCTCGACTTGGCCGTTGCCTTGTGGGTACGCGACGGACGACTTCACCGCTTTAGTGCCGATCGTTGCCAGGAAATTTGCGAAGTACGCCCCCTCAAATTGCTTCCCATTGTCCGTGACCAGCTGCACGGGGACTCCAAACCGAGAGACCACATTGCGCCATAGGAACCTGGCGCACTGCTGTGATGTGATGGTTGCCAACGGTTCCGCTTCGACCCACTTTGAGAAGTAGTCGATTGCCACGATGATGAACCTTTTTCGACCGGCTACTCGGGTGAACGGGCCAACTATGTCAATCCCCCATCTTGCGAATGGGATGGCGGTGCTGACGGGTTGATAAAAGGTGGTCGGTCGACCGGGCACTTTTGCGAACAGCTGGCAAGCTTTGCACTCTCGGACCACCCTCTTGCAGTCGAGTTGAATCGAGGGCCAGTAATATCCTATCAGCATTATTCTTCTTGCCAAAGCCTTACCGCCCTGGTGCGACGAGCAAATCCCAGAATGGAGCTCGGTCATTACCAAGTCGCCTCAAAGTCGTTAAGACACCTCATCAAAGGGCCACCATGCGACCGTTGGTAAAGCTTTCCGTCCATAACTTGGAAACGTGATGCTCTTAACTTGACTTTGCGAGCCCTTTCCTCGTCGTCGGGGATGCGGCCATCGGTCAGATACTGCATCAAATCTGCGATCCAGCTCTCCTCTGTTGGTTCCACCGGAGCGACCTCCAGCGCGTCGATGGCAGCTTGGGTCAGTTCTTCTATGCGGGCTATCTTAGAAATGTGCTCGGGGGCCTCCTGTGCAAGCTTAGATAAGACGTCGGCGTCCATGTTTTCTGCCCGGGAACGTGTTCGACCGCATGGCCTTTGAATTCCGCAAGGATTGCTAACGCCCGGTTTCTGTACTGCACCAATCGTTCCCCGTTAGCCTCGAAATTTCCCAAGACCTGCCCGACTACCAGAGCGGAGTCGGTTCTGGCCCGAACGTATTGCGCACCGAGTCTTCTGACATACTGGAGGCCGGCTATGAACGCCTCGTACTCCGCTTCGTTGTTGGTGGGGGAAAAGGAGAAGATCAAGGCGTGATATAACTTGAAGCCTTCCGGGCTGGTGATCACTACTCCTCCGCCCGCTCCTCTCTTGCTGCTCGAGCCGTCAGTTGCCAATTCCCACCATTGCTCGTCCGGGCCCGACTGAGTTGTCGTCTCGATTTCCCGGGCCGTGCATTCCACTACGAAAGTCGGCTAACGCCTGGCCTTTGATCGCCGGTCGCGGTTTGTATTCCATGGCGAATTGGGTCAGCATGAGGGCCCACTTGACCAATCGGCCGGATGAGTTGGAGTTCCGAAGGACAGACCCGATGGGCTGGTCGGTGAGCACGCGAACTGTCCAGCCTTGGAAATACGAGGTGAGCTTCTTCGCGGCTATGTACAGGGCATACACTACCTTTTCCAGCCAAGAGTATCGAGTCTCTGCTCCATTCAGGGCATGACTAACGTAATAAACCGGACGTTGGATGTTGTGTTCATCGGTCCTGCAAATGACCGCACTGACTGCTCGGTCCGATATTCCTAAGTAGACGTCCAGATCCTCTCCGGGCTCTGGCTTGGACAGTACGACCGGGACATAAGGTATTCTTTTAACTGGTCGAACGCTTCTTGGCATTCCCGGTCCCACTTGAATGCGTTGAATCTTTCTCAAGGTCTTAAAGAACGGCAGCGCTCGCTCAGCCAACTTGGACTGGAAACGGCTGAGGGCGGCTAACCTACCGGTCAGCTGCTGTACCTCCCGGACGGTAGTGGGCGGTTGCATCTCCAAGATCGCTTTGACCTTAGCCGGGTTCGGCTCCGATGCCCCTCTTAGTCATCATGAAGCCTAAAAACTTTTCGGTTTGTATCGCAAACGGCATTTCGCGGGTTCAAACCCTCATTTGGTGGTGGCGTAAGATTTCGAAGCAATCCCGAGGTCCTGGGCATGGTCGTCCCCGCTTGAGGCTCTTGAGCGAGCATATCGTCGATATAGGCCTCCATGGTCTTGCCGAGCAGCGTTCTCTGAACAACATGTTTATCATTCTCTGATATGTGGCCCCCGCGTTGCCGTAGGCCAAAGGCATCAACCGCGGTAACAGTATAGGCCGGTCCCGGCGTGACGAAGGATGTTTTGGCTCCCCCCATCTTCCTCCCGCCATCATAATCTGTGGTAGCCTTTGAAGGGCATCCTGGAAGCTCATTAAGTCGGCCCGGCGGTCTCGTCTACCATCTGATGGATACTTGGCAGAGGGTACGGATCAAGCGGGCATGCCCGGTTGAGGTCTGTGTAATCTATACACCATTGCGCCACGCGGGGGGTTTGGGTACCAAGACGACATTAGCTACCCAGTCCGGGTAAACGCCCTCCCTGATGTGTCCAATTAAGGCTTAGCGTCCTGACCTCTTGCCGGACGAACTCACCTTCTGTCGACCGAGAGGTGTCGTTGCTTCTGCTTCACTGGACGGGCGGCCGGGTTCACCGTGAGGTGGTGGCAAATCGTCGACCGGGCTATCCGGGCATATCCTGCGGTCCCCAGGCGAAAATATCGGCGTATTCCCTCACGACCTCCACGATCGAGCTTCTCCAGGTCGGGCGACAGGGTCGCTCCAATCCGAACGGTCTTTCCAGGGAATTATCGGACAGTCGGATAGTCCTCAACTTCTTCCGCCGGTTCCGGCTGCTCCCTGATTGCGGCCTTGCTTCCATTTATTATGGCGTTTACTCGGGACGAGCTGCCTTCGTTTCTTTGGACCGCCTTGACATAGCATTTCCGAGCGGAACGGACATCGCATCTCAGTACGCCGACCCCTGCTGCATTCGGAACTTCATGCACAAATGCGGCATGGATATGATTGCCCCGATCTAAGCGATTCCGGTGCCTAGGATTATGTTGTGGACGCACGCGAGGTTTACCACGATGAACTCCATTTCCGCCCTCACCACCTTGGGGTACGTACCGACTTCTACGGGTAGTCGGATTAAGCCCTCCGGTTCGATGGTGGCCCCCGTAAAACCAGATAGCTGGGTGCGGACTGGGGTTAACTTCTTCTCGTCCAACTTCAGCTTCTTGAAGACGTCCAGGTATAGGACGTTCACACGACTGCCCGTATCTACCATTACCCTCTCGACGTCCACGCCGCTAACGTCGAGCGTGACAATTAGGGCTTCAGTCCCGTGGTCGGGGTTCCGAGGGAGGTCTTCGTCGGTGAAAGCAATAGGTTCGGCCTTCGGGCATTTTTCCGGTCGAGCTTCTTCTAATAGTCGACCTGCAGGCTGTGGCACCACCTGTGCCGGTCTTATGAGCTGTCGCCCCCTTCCGGCCCTCCGAAGATGACATGAATCACCTGCTTGGAACCAGTGGGCCGGTGGTCGTCGTCGGGTTCCTGAGCCTTGTCCTTCTTATCACGGCCGGTCCTTTTGAAGAACTTCTTCCATCGTTTTCCTTTGTCCTTCTTTTCTTCCTTTGTCCTTCTTTTCTGTGACTGGGACAACTCTCCTTCTTTCAAAAGTTCTTCGATCACCTCCTTCAATACTCGGCATTCATCCGTCGTATGTCCCCGGTTGCGGTGGTACGCGCAGAACTTGGAGGTGTCCCGGCCGTCTCGCCCGGGCTCGGGCAGCTGGATCAGGTTGTCAACCTTGGGCGTAGTCGAGGATCTCCGTCATGGGTCGGGTGAGCTTGGATAGGTCCCGGGGGGCCTGCTGTCGATCTCCACGTTTGGGCTCCGGGCAGTTGTCACGGCGGGCCGACCCCGACTCTTGGCGTCGCTTGGCAGAATTGGCCTCCATTGCATTGGCGTGGTCGGTGACGCGGCGGATCGCTTCATCGTACGACTGCGGAGGGTGGACGATGAAATCCTGGTACAGTGCTCCAGCGCGAAGGGAGTAGTGTAGGACGTTTGATCGCCGTTCTGTCGTCCATGGGCTCCACCTCTCCAATAGCATTTTTCCATTTGACCAGGAAGTCGGCCAATGACTCGCCTTCCAGCTGCTTGGCGGCTTCGAGGTGCGTGAAATGCTTTCGGACCGTTCGGGACATTGCGAAGCGGCGGATGAACTTGGTGGAGAGTTCGGCGAAGCACGTGATGGACCCCCGGTTCGAGGGACTTGAACATTCAGCGGCTCGCCCGGGAGTGTCGAGAAGAAGGCTCGGCAAATAACGGCGTCCGATACGCCCATCATGATCATGTTTCCGTAAAAGGAATTGACATGCTCTTCCGGGTCTGTCTTCCCGGAGTAATCCTTCGATCCCTGGACCCGAAGATCTATCGGGTAGGGCTGCTGCATGATGTCACTAGAAAAGGGGGTCCTCAACAACTTGGTATCTAGGACGGGAACGGGTGACGTCTGCTCCTGTTTCCACCGATTGAACTCCTGTCGGACTTGCTCCATGATATCGCGCGGGACCCCGATCACCATGTTTGGTGGGTTGTCGCGTCTGAGATTGCCTGGAGGAACATACTTCTTCAGAGTCTGCGCCCCGACTGGATGCTGATCGGTCTAGCGATGGCCGCCTGCCTGCTGGCCGAGCTCATCGGGGGGAGTTTGTGGGCTGTAGCCTGTCGAACGCGCTGGTCCGGGGCATGCGTCCTTCCGAGTAATCGACCGAGCCCAGTCGGGTTGGGCCGGACGACGCTGAGGTTGTGTTTGCTTCGGGTTGAGGATTCCTTGGCCCCTGGGGTGGCGCATCCCGCCCCCGTCATGATCGCTCGCCCCAGGACCGAAGACGGGAGGGCGACCGGTAGTTGTGCACCGGGCTATACATTGGATGTGGGTACATCCCCGGCATCGGGTGCTGCGGGTATACCGGGGGGGTAGAAACGCGGTGCGTTGGCCCACCATTGATATGCTGGATCTAGGTATCCCGGGGCGGTGCCCGAGGCCGGATAGGTAGCTTGGATCGGTATATCCCTATAGGCAGCTTCCGGCCCTACGCTCGCCGGTTCTGGCGGTTGGAATGCTCCTTCGGTGGCTGGTTGAGGGTCCATCCGGGCATTGAGGTGCGCTCGTAGGTCCGGCCGCGTCATCGGCGTCTTCGCCGGCGTTGAAGAAGTCCATGAAGGGATACATTTTAGCGAGGATCGGTAAAGACGTACTGTTTTCGTACCGGGTCCCCACGACGGCGCCAAATGATAAGGATAAATAAAGCGTATATAAGGTATATTGATATGAGTGAATACAACGGGTCAGAGGAAGTTCGATCGTGAAAGATGACCGGGAACCTCTCTAACCTAGCTTATACAAATATCCAAAAGTCTCTACTCAAGCAATTAATGCAGTATTTATAGGGAGCATGGGGAACAGTGCCCGGTCTCCGGCATGTCGGACACGTGGGGAACATGTAGGGGGGATGAGCGGCTGGCATGCAACCCTACGTGTATCAAAAGGCTCTGCTTCCGATCTTGTCCCTAGCCGGCCGCATGTCCGGGTCTCCGGTCGACAGCTCGAAGCTAGAACGACGCTCCCTCCAAAGGTACGACCGGGTGACCGGAGGACGGTGCTCCCTCCAAAAGGACGACAGGGCGACCGGGCGAGGACGCCGACTCGCATAAACCGGGTGAGACGGTCGGGTCGGTAAGGCGCCCGTATGGCCGGTGTATATTCCCTATCACACTTAAAGTTATTAGCTCTGTTTCATTGGGCTGCAGTCCTTGTCATTGCGATGACACTTGCATGTGATCCGTGTCGTTGCGATGACCACGTTAAGCATGATTGTTGGTGATTTGGAGCCCTCCACACTGATCCACTATGAATCGAGCCGTGGTGCTGACTCCATGCTATATGGATTATTGATTCGTGATGGGTGATGTCACGAAGGCATGTGTTGCCGTTGTGTGTGTTCCTTATTCGTGACGAGTGATGTCACAAAGGCATGTGTTGCCAATGTGTGTCTCTTATTCTCTTGTGTTTTGCATGTCAGGTGATATTCTACTGAGTGATGGTAGATACACCTTGAGCCTTTCTTGTGTGTCGTTGTTACTCCTTGATGTCTTGGGATGTGTTCCCTTATCTTTTGTGTGAGTGATATAGAGTCTTGTGGTTGACTTCTATCTTGGCTTTGAACTTATATATACAATATTCCGTTTCAAAAATGATTTTGTATATATATTATCTATGTATGATACTTAACATGTATTGGTGGGTTACCAGCATTATTCGTTGATCGGGCGTCGTCCCATTTCTTATTGTTGCATTACAGGTTGGTAGCTTTGGAGAGCGCGCTAGTGGCTGTAGAAAGATTAGATCTCTTCCTTTAATAGTTGTTGAGGCATGTGAGCCTGAGTAGTTGAATTGTTAAACTGCTGTAGTTGTAGTATCTGCCTGTGCACCTATGTTTGATATAGGTGTGACATAGCATCTCCTGGATTTATGTAGTTAGCTTCCGCTTTTCTTATATTGATGTTTAGACTGTTAATCATTTAATTAAGTTTTAAAAATTGTTGAAATTCGGGGGTACGGTGTTACACATCCACTCTCTCAATACAAAAGGGTTACAACATATATTAATTTACAAGTGTAACTACTGTCTTTAATGGTAATAATGTGATCGTGTATAATAATGCCCACTTAATAATATTATTCCAGTTTGGAAGTAAATATTTTAATTTTGTTTAGTTGACTTAATCAAAGGGTTAATTCTTGATTTCTTATGGTAAAAGAAACTTCCGTATATAGGGTGGCAAATGGCAATTAAAAGATGTCCAGCAGTTGACGGTTTACGGCATCGAACCATATGTCGTCATGGGGTTATGACATATAATAATGATTTATAAAAAGTTAAGCGGTGTGAACGGAATCGCAGGTCAGGCAATGAGGTACCAACCCTGTACCATGTCGTAGCAAATACTGAGTAAAACATCAACGGCATCTAGACTTCAGCGCCTGCGTTTTCCTAACATTCATCCGTTTGACCTTGTGAAGTCACAACTACAATTTTCATAGAGTTAATATCCAATTTAATTATCAACTATAATAATTTTTTTTTAATTTTAAATGACTTTGGTGGTTAATTAAATATTTGGCTTTGGTGATTTTTGTAACACCCCGTGTTACGGCTTTCGAGCCCGAATTAATTAATTAAATTAATTAATCATGTTATCAATAATTAAAAAAAAAAGATTTAATTTTGTTATGATTTCCTTAATTAATTATTGTGGTCCATAGTGGATCATGGACCATTGCCTAAGCCCGTTGAATAAAGAAAGCGGGTCTTGCCATTCAGATTCTAAATAGGATTTCTTGAATATATAAATAGGGGATTAGAAAGCATTTAGAACCCTTTTACCCCTCATAACATTGAATACACGAATTGCCCAGGAAGCTTAGCCGAAGGAATTCCCCACCACCAAACCTAGGGAAACCAATCAGAGAAAAATCTTGATAAAGAACCTTAATAGCCAAGGGAGGATTAATTAAGGCTAAGAGGTAACCCATGTCTTACAAAACCTATTTTCCTTGTTATATCTTGATTATTGGCTCTTTTGATAATTGTGTGTGTAATTCTGCGATTGAGTCTTGATAGAGTGTTGCCTAGGGTTTATGTTGTGCTTATTTGGTAATCTTGACGATCTTGGTGTTGGTGAACGATTATATGTGTGATCTTGCGTTTAGGCATGTCTAGAACTTGTTATTATGGCTTATTTGATGAGATCTTGATGTTCGTGTGATCCTTGTTGTTCTTGCATGTTTAGGAATTGATTCTTGAATCTTGATATGTTAGGAACATGGATTTAGGATTTGTTTGTGTCAGTTTCTTGGCTTAATTCTTGTTGTTCAAGTCCATATTATTGTTGTTGTTGTGTATTGGGATGTATTTGGACTTGTTTTGGGTGTAATTAAGGAATTCCCGAGTTGGGGAAAGTGCCAAGTTACCATCGTACCAGTGGGGGTCGGTGGGGGGACGAATCCCCACCTGACCACCCGTCCGTACACGTTCTTGTACCAGCGGGCGGCCGGCGGGTGGTTGACCACCCGCCGTGTACCGCTGGTACATAGCCACCCACCGGTGGGTGGCCGGCGATTGGTTGACCACCCGCCGTACACTCGCTGGAACGGGGCGGCGCATTGTGACGTTTTACCACGCTTGTTGTTTCCCCATGTCCCGTTGTGCCCCGTTTGATGTTTATGAGTTTCGTTTGATGTTTCGGTGCCGTTTTAGGAGTTGTGAGTCTTGGTGATTGCATGTGGTTAAGTTGGTATCCGTTGGCCTAGGATGAGATTTGTATGATCCCGTGTGTGTCTTGTGGTTGACTCATTATCTTGGGAAGTAGAGTTTAGGTTGTATCTTGTGGGTGCGTGTTTATGTTGATGCCATTTGATGATTATTATTGTGCCCTTCCCTTTGACTACCCATTGCCTATGTGTTGATGTGTATTAATTGTTGTCGTTATTGAGCGGTGGCCACTGTTGTTGTTGTTGTTGTTGTGTGTGTGTGTTGATTGTTGTTGGATGATTGTACATGATGAGGAGAGTGTGATTGGTGGAAAAGATTGTTGGAGGTTGGCACAACGAGTGCCCGCATTGTGCTAAAGGCACAGACCATTCGGTTATCGTTCTGAAGGCGACGAACCACCTTGATTAGTTTGCTAAAGGCATAGATCAAGTTATAAGCTTCTGCGGTGCCATGTCTTCGTGTTATGGCAAGACCCATTGATTATAGTGTTATAGGCACGGATCATGTGTTAATGGTACTGCAGTGCTATCAGATCGGTGGTTATGTTGGAGATATGTTGGAGGGGAGCCATGAAGTGCTCCGGAGGGATAAGGTAGGCATTATAAGGGTGGTCTGGAGTTACAAGTTGGAACTTATATAAGGATGGAGAGGAGTAAATATTGGAACTTGGTATAAGGCTGGATTGTGATACGATTGTTGTTGTTGCTTTTGCTTGTCGTTGTGCCTTATCATTGTTATTGTTCATTATTGCTGAGCTTGTGAGTATCTTATCTGGCGAGTTAGGACGCATGCTAGTATTTTCATGATGATTCGTAATGTTAAACCTGTTTTGTTGTATCTTGAGTCTTGATCTTGGTTTTAAAGCTAGAGTTTTTTTTTTTTTGGATTATATGTGTATTCTAGTCTCAAATGGTTTTCTATATCTACCTATATTGTACTTAACGTGTGGGAGTGGGTTACCAGCATTGTTCGCTAACGGTTGTTACACGGTTGCAATTTCCTTCCAAAGCTTGCTTCCAAATATAAAATAAATTATTAAAACTCAATATAGGACTTGACCAATATAATTAAATTGTTACATGCACATAAAATATTCTCATTTTTTCTTGTTATACCTATTTTCAACTTGAATTTATTTCTCTCTTTTTCTTTTTGTACAAATAAAAATTAATGTATAAAATATGTATCATTACAAACTTCTAATTGAGATCTTTTAAATGACATCCATATTATATATTTTTCATCTTTAAAAAAATAAATATATAGTACATAAAGTAATTATTTTAGGTGTAAGAGTTTATATTGCAATTAGGTTCTTTGTCTTGATTTGACAATTCCAAAATTAGTTCACAACAATGATTTTGTCACTTAACATTCCCAAAATTATCATTTATTGGAATTTTTTGTACTTCTGATGACTTTTCTGATTAAGACTATTTAGACCAATGGGCATTTTTCCATCTTTTCAAAAAGCAGTCTTGGGTTTTCCACAGTTTAATTGTTTTTTTTTTATTATTATTGTTGTTTTGTTATTTACTTTCTAGAGGCCAGTTCCCTCTATCGTTTTTGTCATCCCCTTCATCTCCCTGTCACCAAATTCCCTCCGCCGCCATTACCGTCCTTTCGGCAGAATCTGATCAATGTCTGCTTAATTCCAACAACATCATTCATTTGACTTCCTTTTCACGACCTGTTTGCGACACAAACAAAAACCAAAATAAGAAGAACCATAAGCACCCAATGCGTTGCACTACAATTTCGACAATAGCCTAACCGAGAAGTCTTCTTTTTACTCTTTGTTGTTGCCCCATCCGAAAAGATCAAGTGGTCGTCTGCACAAATAATTCCCTTGAAACGCACTTAATGGCTGGAGTCGAGAACTTTTTGCCTTTTCGCATAAAATAAAATCTGGCTAGTGTTGGTCCGGATAACCGAAGGCTGTGGAGTTATAGGGGGGGAGGGGGGGGTTAATAGACTCACAAGCGATTTTTAAAACTTTTTACAAAGGTGTAACTAGAGATATGCCCATCGGAAATATTGGTTCTTTTTTAATCTTTCTTTGCACACTTTAGGTTGAAAAAGAATTGCTTAGTTTTGATCTATGAATGCAATGCAAAGCACTTTTGCAAAATCGATAAAAGGTGTTAGGAGAGAGAGTTTATTAGTGGTTCGGCGTTAACTAACGTACTCCATTCTTTTTCAACAATTCGTGAAGCGCTTTGCACTATCACATCCTTAAGTACAAACTAAGTCAAGCTTGCTTCCTTGATCACTAAAGTCGGACCAACAACTTGCTCAGGTATTTTCAACCTCTCCGAATTTAATCGCATCTATCAACTTCTACAGAGTTGAGTGTGTTGAAGGAGCTGAGTGGTATACCCAAATTGAAATCTTGACTTGATGAAGATGATTTCGTATAGAACTCTGTCTGCCCAGATTCTGATATGTGACAGCATTGAGAACTACGATTGCTTAAACGAATCATCACAAACGCACACTGGTGCAAAGTAACTTTGAACTTTGAGAGATTTGAAAGACTTTTTTGTTCTAACAAGTGGAGTGTGACCAGCAACCTTCTTCAAGGATAAAGGGTATTTATAGTGTGAGAATTTATTCGTGGAGGAAGATGGGATTACTCAAAAACCCTATTAACCAGTGTGCAATATCCACTGGCTAGGAGACGGTTATGCGGCTTGTACTATGTCGTTGCATAAAAATAGCGTGACCGTACCTTTGTCTTTTTACCTGTCCAAAAGTAACCAATCATTTAATGCTCCATTTGGGTCAAAACTTCATCCTAGGAACAATTTGTCTAGGAATGATTTCCCAGCATATGAGACTTAAAACTTAGCTTCTGAAAGCATGTTGTCTTGTTTAAACCTATTAGACTTGACTCGTGATTTCGGGTTCTGGTAACTAGTGATTGTCTTATCATCGCGTGTCTCACATGTCCAACTGATTTCTCTTAAATCATTCGCAATAGAAATTGAGAGATGACCTGTCTAGGTTTCGGTCTATGTATCTCTCGGCTCTAATCTTCTTTCGGTATTCTTCTCTTGATCTAGATTACTTGATGATGAAGGTATGCTAGTTCGGAGTAGATCCGCAATGATCACGTAAACATATTGTGAACAATATCTGTCATCGAAGGTGCATTTGGTTCTACCGAAATAGCTCTAAACAACGAATTAAAAAAGGGTCTCAAATTATAAGTATACTTGTATCATCAAAATTAATTACACAGTTTCCTAACAATATCCCCCTTTTTATGATGTCAAAACCTATACTCTTGTTATAAGGCTGAAATTATCCTGCAAGGATTCATTTACAAAATAGCCAGATGTTGATTTACAAAGGAATAAACTAAATACAAACAAACGAAAGAACTCAACGCAACCTGCAAAAAAAAAAAAAAAAAAAAAAAAAAAAAAAAAAAAAAAAAAAAGATTGATTTCATTCAGATGAATTTGAGATTATGCTATTTTGTGATGTAGATTATTGAACATGAATATGAGTAGCTAAATGTTCTAGGGATTTAGGATTGTTGTGTAGATTGTATTGTGATGATTAGCTTGACTTGATTATGTGATATTGTGGTGATTGGAATATTGTTTGCTTTAATGTCTTGTGGAAGATGAATGTTTAATATGACTGCTTGTATTTAATGCACTCAATGCTTGCAGTTTAGTAGGATTATGTTGTTAACAATTGAGTACATAATCCTAGATCTTTTTTTTCAATCCTGTCCATGATCCGAGAAGGCAAGGCTGAAAGGAGTGCGTAAGGTGTTTGTTAAAATGTCATTGTAGAGGATGAGAATTCTACAGAGGTGGTATGAAGACTAAATGGCGCACTAGAAGTCATATCCTCTTGCTTGGCTACACACTGCCAATCACCACTACCACCCGTATGTACGATTAGCTAATCACACATTGCAATTAGCACACCATCCTAATCCGCTTTTCTTTCTTTGATTATTTTCACTTGTGCCTTTCTTATGTTTCCCCCTTGCAACTCCTACTTTGTTAATGCAACCCCTTGACCAAGAATCTATAAGCCCAAAAATCCGCACCATATCACTCACTAAGCACTTCCAAGTTCACTTGGGGTGGTTCTCACTCCCGTTTTACATCCCTTCATTCATCTTCACGACCCTTGCACACCTACACTTTTGATAACGCTATATAAAAGAGAACTGTAATAAAAAAAAAAAAACATTTGTCAATATGCCAGGCATTAGAAGTAGCTACTGCCAAAAAAGTGCTAATGGTAGTTAAACGAGCTACCGGGGAGAAAGTTTCTATGTAATCAACCCCAAGCAGTTGTGTGTAGCCTTTAGCCACCAACTTCGCCTTATATCTCTCGATTGTGCCATCCACTTTAAGCTTAACTTTGTATACCCACTTGCAGCCTATAGGTATCTTGGCATGAGGTAAATCAACCAATTCCCAGGCATTATTATCTTGAAGAACTTTAATTTCTGTCTGCATAGCCTCTTCTAACACTCATGTTTGATGGCTTCCTTATATGTCTTAAGCTAATGTTTGATGTAACTACAAAGAGAAAGCTCTATGGGTAGGATTAAGATGACTGTGAGGCAATACTTTGGATAGATGATGAGGTGAAGAGCCAAGAGTTGTAACTGCATCACAATAGTAATCTTGCAAAAGTCATGGAACATTTCGAAATTTATTTGATCGTCCAAGCTGCACAACTGGCTCATGTGTGTCCTATGTTTGCTCATTATCAGACTCACTTGGATTATGCACTACATCATCTACAGGCAAGGGAGCACTTGGCTCTATGACTAGCTCACTATTGAGAGGTGACCAGCATAAACTTCACTGTTACATGGACAAACAGATAGTTGTGGCACACCCATTTATTCTGGGACCATGGGAGTGTAAGTAGTGACATTCAACAAGGAAGGAGAAAACTCCTCTACCCTTGGCTCATCAACACACTGCACATTTTCCAAGGGAATTGATCCTCATAGAAAGTTACATCTCGGGATACAAAAATAGATTTCTCAAGAAGATCAAAAAGTATGTATCCGTTGATGTTTGCTGGCATTCCTATGAATACACACTTCTTGCTTCGAGGTGTCAACTTGTGCCTAGAATGCAACAAGGTGGAGGCGTAGCAAAGGCAACCAAACACCCTGAGCATGCTGACGTCGGGATCCTTACCATGTAATTTGCAGTAGGGACTTGACCACTGAATAACAGGTGAAGGAATGCGGTTGGTGATATACACATCATGCAGTACACAATATCCCCAGAATTCAAGAGGGTTATGTTCTTGGAATCGTAAAACCCTGGTAATGGTGAGGATGTGTTGATGCTTACGTTCCACAATAGCATTTTGTTTAGGTGTTTCAACATAAGATTTCTGATGCAGTATACCTTTCTCTTGGAAGAATTCTACCATATTGAATTATGGACCATTATCACTACGTATGACTTTAATGGAAGCCCCACACTGTGTATGTGCCATGCTGTGAAACCCCTTGATTAGAGCCTTCACTTCTGACTTATTTCTCATAAGATGTAGCCAAGTGAACCTTGAATGGTCATCCACCAAGGTCAAGAAATATCGTTCACCCTTGATTGAAGGAATTGTGAAGGGCCCCCAAACGTCTGTATATATCAAATCAAAACACGCATTCATGGAAGTAGTGCTCAAGGGAAAGGGTGAGCATTTGTGTTTAGCAAAATGACACACATCACAAGCTGAAATTTTATTTGAACGTATAGAAATGTTTTTCAACAAATGCATCTTATTAGTTGGGAAGTGCCCCAACCTTTTGTTGCAAGTTTCAGTGTATACACAAGTCATAACAACACTTTTAGGAAAGGAATTAACAGATTGCATAACCAGCTCCATCAACACATATAAGCCCTTCTCCTGCTTAGCTATACCAACTGTATCCCAAGTGTCTCCTGGATCAAGCATTGTTTAGATGAGAAAACCAATTTATGAGATGTGTTTTGAAGGAGTTTACTTATAGAGATTATGTTGAATTGGAAAGAAGGTATATGCATAACATCTCTTAGCCACAAATTATCACCAAATTTGACATTCCCTGTGTGCCTAACCTCAACTCGTTTTCCAATAGGCAAATTCACTTCTACCCCCTCAATAGTGTGATAATCATTAAAGAAATTGAGAGAACAAACTATATGATCGGTAGCTCCCGAATCAAGGATCCAAGTAGATGCACATAATGAAAGAAAGTTAATGTGAGAGATGATGAACTTGCCTTCACTTCCTGACTCTGCCTCCTTAAAATTTGGTACTAGTGTGACTGCAACATTAGTACTAGGATTGTTGCTACCTTGCATTTGGGATTGAATCATGCTCATGATCTTCTGGAACTGCTCAGAGGTGTCTCCAAGGTCACCCGTACTGCTAGCAGTGGCTGCCATCCCTTGTTGTTTGTTCTTAGATTTGTATCCTAGTATCCACTCCAGTGGATATCCATGTTTTTTGTAGCACTTGTCAGTAGTGTGTCCTGTCATTCCACAAAACATACATTTGGCATTTTTTGAGTTATTGATACCTGCATTTCATCTAGTATTGTAGGTATTGATGGCTGTTATTACATCATCTGACTGCATTTGTGTGTTCTGAATTGCATTGGCGTGGCTATCATCCAGATTGTTCAGACTCAACTTCTCTAAATTTATCTGCCTTTCAAGCTTCTCAACCATGACAAAAACTTTATAGACCTCAGGTAAAGGATCTAACACTAACACATTGGATTTCAAGCTGTAGTAATCTTCGTTCAAACCTTGGAAGAATCTTATTATCTGATCAGTCTCACGCTCTCTTATTATTTCATCAATCACATCACAAGAGCATTTTGGATTGCACTTACACATAGGAAGAGGCCTCAAATTGTTCATTTCTTCCCACAATGTTCCACACTTTGTGTAATACTCTCACCCACAGACGCATTACCATGTTTCAAGGTGTAAATCTCATTGAACATCTCCTCCATGCTACATCTCCTCCATGTTGCGAACTCTGGCAGACCTCTGGCCGGTGCTTTGATGGATCGGTCTACCACGCCCCACTTGTTCTTCACCTCGAGCGCGATTCTAATGGATATAATACTCCATGATCCATAGTTTGTACTACCGATTAGAGGAGAAGAGACTAGAACAACGCACGGATTCTCATTTATGCTGAGAAATAAAGGATTATCCAGGTTATCTATGTTTTGATTTCTTTGAGTGAATAGGCTTTGCTGCGGAGCTGCTATGGAAGTGGCATGATCTGGTGATTGAACGATCGACGTAAGAGTGTCTGCTTCTTGACTTGTGTTACTGTCGCCGGAGACGGCAGCGGCGTAACTCCTCGTTGATCGCTCTTATACCATGAGGAAATTACTGCAAACGACTGGAAAATATCTTCATTACTTTGGTGAAACAAACAGTATTAACAGTAGAGAACCAAAGGGTTGTCTTATACCCAACGATCATAATAGAAAGGAAGAGATGAAAAATACATTTTTACCCTCATCCTGTGACCACTATTAGTTCAAAATACTTTTGCCATGAACTTTTTACAAAATTACATATTTGTAAATATTTTTGACATTTTTAATCAAATATGCAATAATTTTGAAATAGAAGATTACAAGTGTAATTCTGGTACAATATTCAGATACATTCCTAAGATTACTTGTGTAATGGTTGAATGAGTATTTAGATGGCATTTATAATAAATAATATATTATGATTATGTATGTAGGTAAAACTGAAATGACCGTGTTTACAATCTTTCCTTGACAACAGCTGTTGTGAGATCCTTGCTGTTCCACACCATCACTAATGTCTCTACGTGAACTGGGTTTGTCCGACCTTCGTACTTCGTGTCCATCAGCTCTAGACTGCATTTTTTCTGCTTGCATCTTGCTATCTTTACAATACTTAATGGATACCTGTTGGTGAACTGTATGGGCCACATTGAGTACAAGTAGAGAGTTATTATTAGTAGAAAGTTCAAAGAGATATACACACAATGCAACAACTATAGATATATGGCTGACTAGCTTCTCAGTATAGACCTATAAGAGATGCAGTAGTAGTATAATAGCAGCGTGTATATGAATTATCAAGAACCATCTCACGCAACACCACATGTCAATTTACCGGAGATTGAGAATATATGAGTTTATAAGGGCAAATTATATCATAAACCGGAGTCTACCTTGCATTGTGGATCCTGATCTAAAAATAACATTCAGATTCAGTACCTACATAAACAGTTAACTGTAAACACATACCATGTTAACCAACATCTCATGTGTCTGTAGTTAACATATTTTGTACCGGTTAACTCCACACCTTATGTGTCTGTAACACATATTTTGTATCAGCAATTAACAATTTATGTGAATGTAATTACAAGTACACAAATTATTCACGGCAAATACAGAATGTGTCATCATTTTTGGACCAAGATTCACAATGCAATATGAACCCTGATCCATGGTATAACAATTGGTTTATAAGGTTATGTGTTAGACTAGCTAATTAATTGGATTTAGTCTTTTAGTGTGATTTGGTCTGTTACAAAAGTGAAGAGAGAGTTTCTAATGTTCTGTTGTATATTGTCTCAAACTGTCATTTAGAATAGAGAATACAAAGCCCTATAAATAGGTACTAGAAGACTACGAATAGGAAACAAGTTTACATATGTCCTACCTATCTAAAACTCTAAACTGCCTAATCATATAGAGATTCTATATATCAATATATATTCTATATTCCATAACACCCCCTCAAGTTGGAGCATATATATTTTAATAATGCCCAACTTGTTACACAAACGAGTGATAACCCAAAATAACTAAATAACAAATAACTCAAGTCCATTTAGGACACTCCATTGAAACTAAAGCTTCGAACGCCACGAATCACACGAACAACGGGTGAACACAAAGTGACTGAACAAACTTGAGATTGGATACTCATACTCCCCCTCCAACGAAAGCCTTGAACGCCACGAGTACCTACGAACAGTTGGGTGAACTCACTATGGTGGACCGAACCAGCTTGCCGTTAGACTCTCCCCTAAACCAGAAGTTTGGACGCCACTAATACTACAACTCTGGGTGAAAACAAAGTGGACCGAACAAGCTTGAACACACAAGGTAAAGAAGACAAACTCCAAACTGGAGGACACAAAATACTTTACTATCAAAAGGAAAGTATCTTGACTAACAAAAGGAAGCATTGGCCCAATCAACGAGCATCAAAAAGGAGACAACACCAAAACGAAGGAGAGATAACACTAAACCGAGGCAACACCAAAACAAGATAGGACCAAAACAAGACAACACCAAAACACACAAAACGAGACAACACTAAAATACGAAACGAGACAACACTAAAACACGAAACGAGACAGCACCAAAACACAAAACGGACTCCATCCTTCTAGAGGTCATGAACATAAAGACCCTAGACGCAAGCCCATCACCAATAACCTTCTTCGTCACAAGATTCAAAGGCAGCAGCAGCAACACAATTATACTCGGTCATACCCACCAAAACAGATCACAAAACCACACAAAAAATGAAGCCCGAAGGGATACGAAACAACCTGACTAGAAAGCAAAAGGCATTGGTCCAAAATAAGTCCAGAACCGAGGATAGGAGACTTAGGCGACCTAGAAACAGACGATGGAAAAATTTTCCAGTGACTGGAAAGCCCTCACGTGCCGGCACGTGGGGCGAGTGGCGGCAAGTTACAGCGGCGCGTGAGGCCCCAAGTGCTGCCAAGATCGGCGTTGAAATCTGCAGGCACGATCGCCGACGAAGCTTCCTAGATGAGTGGTGACGGCAGAGGAGCGAAAAAAAATCCCTTTATCTTAAAGGCTCTGATACCATGTTACAAAAGTGAAGAGAGAAAGAGTTTCTAATATGTTGTCGTATATTGTATCGTATATTGTCTCAAACTGTCATTTAGAATAGAGAATACACAGCCCTATAAATAGATATTAGAAGACTACGAATAGGAAACAAGTTTCTATATGTCCTATCTACCTAAAACTCTAAACTGCTTAATATATAGAGATTCTATATATCAAATATATATTCTATATTCCATAACAGGTCCATATGCATTATAGTCTGATTATAAAAGTTGTCATAAAATGTTTCCACCACTACCATATAATCCAAATGACGCAAGAACAGTAACACAAACATCAATGATGCCGCATTTTCTTACATTTGGGATGTCAAAGTCACGATCCATTGCATCACATACATCAAGGGATATCTTTCGAAGCATTGGCATCTGATCCAAAATCAAAAAACAAAATATAGATTTAAGCTACTTGGTGGAGTAAATTATGGTTAAGGCATCAAGCATTCAAATGCCTCTGTTAATTTGTTACCTTTGAAGCAATGTGAGAAATAATATCCCTCTGCATTCCAGTACCCTGCGTTTTTAAAGTCAAATAAACATGACTAATTACTACAAAAAAAATTATTATCATTATAATAATAGGGAGCCACTCCTATGCCATTTCTAACAAAGCCGAATATTAAAAAGGGATGAGATACATTTTTGTAATTTTGCAAAATTGAACTCATTCCTTTAATTTTGTCAAATTAAAGAATGTACCACATGCCTTACTATTATTATTATCCGGCACTGTAAAAATATTCCTATAATAATAAATCACGTTCTCCAAGTAATTATATCCCTAAAACAGTCATGAAAGACAACATCTACAGATTCACAAAAAGATGCATGTCTTCCCATGCATTGTGAACACTTATGTTGCCCAGTGCAAATGCCACTATTTATTTAATCTCCATAAAAAGAACAAACATCAGATAAAAAAATAACAAAGATTAGAAGACTCACATTATGTCGTAAGATAATATCTTCAAGGGCATGACATTCTAAAAGTGATGTCACACCACAACTTGTCACTTGACCACAATCCTGAAAAAAAAAAATCCAAAGTCTCATATTGACAAGACATGAACACAAGAACTGAACTAGATCCCGTATTTTCAGTTTCTTGGTATAATGAGATCCAAAGTTCCTTACAGGAAGTTGGAAGGTCAGTTCAGACAATTAAGATCGGACATCCAATATTCCAATTCATCTGCATAGAAGTCTAGAGATACACTTGAGGGGACAGGTATGTTGGACTACATGCCAATTAACACACTTACACACCATGACAACCATGAATCCCAAGATTAAGCTTTTACTGAAGAAAAAAAAAAAAGGCCCTATCTAATCCTGGTAGATACCAAAAGTTAGTTGGGAAGTTGCTCTATGTGACAGTTGCCCTATATGTATATTTCATTTGCAATGAGTGTTGTTAGTCAGTTCTCATGTCGGGTGTTTTAGGGATAGGAAGTCAACATCAAGATATGTTCTCTTTAACAGTACCTTAGACGTCCTGATTTCTTGAAAAACTCAGAAGTAGGATGTGGTAGCACATTCAAGTGCAGAGGTTGAATATCAACCAATGTTTATGACATGTTAACTGATAAAGTTGAAGCATCTTCATACAAAATTATAGTTTTGTGAGATTGAATCTATGAATCTTATCAGAGACAATCAGGTAGCATTACATATGTATTGGAAATATTGAAAGTATCTTGAGCAACCCACATTTTGCTTTAGTAATTAAAGTCTTGCGGGGAGGAGTAGTTTCCAATACTCTTGTAGGTCTATATTGTTTTGTAACCTGAGTTAGAAGTATGAATAAGAAAACTTCCAAGACTTTTAATATGGTATCAGAGCCACCTATTTGGGGCCTGAGATTTCTTTCAAACACCGGATGAACAGTGGCAGTGGTGATGAGCACGATTCATCATCCCTTTTCATCTTTCTTCAATATTGGAAACTCACTTCATGAAACTAGTGCAATAGACTATCAGAAGAAGCTCGGGCGACCTTGCCCATCCTTTTCTGGCCACAAGGAACCTCCACACGCGCCACAGCAACGAAGCAGCTCCGACACCACGCACCAACACATGATCCTTTTTCCGGCGACGTTTTCTGGCCAAACTTTCCAGATCAATCCGTCTCTTGTCTGTGGTTCTACGGTGATTTTCTCATATTTTTCTGAAAGCTATGGCAAAACACGAAAGTTTAAAAAGCGCATTGAAAGTTGCCAAGACCACCATGTCTCATACTGCTCTTGCATTAAAACCTGATTCAAATTGGATTCTAGATTCTGGAGCCACTGATCACATTTCTGGTAACCTCTCATTTCTCTCCAATATTGATCACATTTTTGGTAACTTCTCATTTTTCTCTAATATTGAGTTCTCAAGACTCTCTTCCCGTTGTCACATTTGGTGATGGAAAAGGAAAGGTTATAGGAATTGGAAAAGTCACCATTCATTCTCTGTCTTTATCCAATGTCCTATACATTCCTGGTTGTCATTTCAATTTGATTTCAATTAATCAACTTACTCACTCTCTTAATTGCCTTGTCACCTTTTCTTCTGTTTCTGTGGTTATTCAAGACTGTCAAACAAAAGGAACAACTAGTGTATGATATGAATCACGAGGTCTATACCATCTTTCATGTTCCACTAAAACCAAAATAGCTTGCACTGCTTCTGTTTCACCTCTTCTTAACCATTGTCGTTTAGGACACCCCAACCTCAATAAATTAAAACAACTTGTTCCTGGATTGTCAAATTTAAAAACCTCATGAAATCTAGAGATGAGATTTTTGGGAATTTTTGTAATTTCTGTGCTATGGTCAAAACTCAGTTTAATAAAGTGGTACAGGTTTTACGGAGTGATAATGGGTCTGAGTATTTTTCTCATCCCTTTTCAAGTTATATGAGTCAGAATGGGATGTGATACATCAGTCGTCTTCAACACTCCTCAACAGAATGGTGTGGCGGAACGTAAGAACATCTATTGGAGGTTGCTAGAGCTTGTTGTTTCAAATAAAGGTTCCCAGTGTGTTTTTTAATAAACCACTTACCTACAAGAATCCTTGGGGGTCAAAGTCCTTGTCACTTTATCTATCCATCCAAACCGTCGTTCTCCCTTCCTCCTAAGGTGTGTGGGTGTACTTGTTTTGTCCAGGATGTTCGTCCTCAAAGGGGGAAACTCGATCCTAAGTCATTAAAGTGTATTTTCGTGGGGTATTCGAGTACTCAAAAAGGGTTTCGTTGTTATTCCCCGAATTTGGGGCGATACTTGGTCTCTGTTGATGTCTCCTTCTTCAAGAATACTTTGTTTAGTGAAGTGTTCCCTGGTTCGTCTGGGTGTAGTTCCGAGCCAGATGATTTTCTAACATACGTTGTTACTGTCCCTCACTCCGTGTTGAGTCCAGGCCTCCAGTTACGCAGATTTATCACAGGCAGCCGAGAGAAGTTGACACACGTGCAGCACCACCGGTTCCACCAGTGAATCCTCCCTTACCAGAATCTTTGTCGACAGATCAGGATGTTCCTATCTCCATTCGAAAAGGTAAACGTCGTTGTGTTCATCACATTCCGTCTTTTGTGTCATATACCAATTTATTGTCATCTTCACGTGCTTTTATGTCTCAGTTAGAGTCTATTCCTGTTCCAAAGTCATTGAGAAACTCTCTTGAGGAAAACCAGACCTTTAAGATTTAGTACAGCTTCCATCTAGTAAAGTTGCTATTGAGTGCAAGTGGGTGTATGTGGTTAAGATGAACCCGAATGGTTCTGTAGCTCGACTCAAAGCACACTTGGTGGCCAAAGAGTACGCACAAACGTACTGTATAGATTATACCGAGACGTTCTCTCCAGTAACCAAGTTAAGTTCTGTGCGTACGTTTATCTCTTTGGCAGCTTCGAGTCATTGGCCCTTGTACCAGCTTGATGTGAAGAATGTCTTCTTACATGATTATTTACGTGAGGAGGTCTATATGGAACAACCGCCGGGATTTGTTGCTCAGGGGGAGTCTGGAAAAGTGTGCAAGCTGAAGAAGTCTTTATATGGGCTAAAGTAGTCTCCGCGTGCGTGGTTTGGAAGGTTTAGCGACGCGGTTGTTGAATTTGGAATGAAGAGAAGTGCATATGATCACACTGTCTTTTACAAACATACTAACTATGGGTGTGTTTCGTTGATAATGTATGTAGACGATATTGTAATTACAGGCAGTGATGCAGGTGGGATCGAGGCTCCCAAATCCTTTCTCAACACTGAATTTCATACTAAGGATTTGGGAGTGCTGAAATACTTTCTGGGAATTGAAGTGGCGCGCTCTAAGAAGGGCGTATTTCTCTCACAGAGAAAATATGTGTTAGACTTGCTCGGTGACACAGGCTGCTTAGGTTAAAACCGTGTGACAAGCTCATGGAACAAGGTGTGAAGTTGGCAGGAGAGGGGAGCCGTTTGAAGATCCGGAGAGGTACGGGAGGTTAGTGGAAAAGTTGAATTATCTTACAATTACCCGTCGGATATTGCGTTTCCAGTGTGAGTGGTTAGTCAGTTCATGAGTGCACCTACGCAAACTCACCGAGAAGCAGTTATTCGAATTGTGAAGTATCTGAAGGGTGCTCGGGAAAAGGGATTCTTTACGCTAATCACGGGTATAAGCGTGTTGAGGAGTTCTCTTATGCAAACTAGGCTGGTTCACCGAGTGACAGAAAATCTATACGGGCTATTGTGTGTTTGTAGGAGGCAAGTTGGTCTCGTGAAAGAGTAAGAAGCAGAATGTGGTGTCGTGCTCAAGTGCAGAGTCGAATATAGGGCTATGGCTCACGTGGCGAGTGAAATAGTTTGGGTGCATAACATTCTTAAAGAAGTGGGTGTTGAGTGAAGTTACTAATAGATTTGTGGTGTGATAATTGTGTTGTCATACACATCGCGAGTAATCCAATTTTTCACGAGCGGACGAAGCATATTACAGTTGACTGCCATTTTATACAGGAGAAAGTGGAGCAGGGACTAATATCTCTTACACACGTTCGGAGTGGTGATCAGCTGGCTGATATATTCACGAAAGGACTTTGTAAGAGTCGGTGTTATATATATGTAACAAGTTGGGGATGTTTGATATCTATGCTCCAACTTGAGGGGGAGTGTTAGAAATTTGTTAGAGCGTTGCTCTCAGCTACCCATTTGAATTTCAAATGAGTGGCTGGTCTTCTGTTAGACTATGAATATATAGGTTCTCTGTACACTTATCATTTGTTCAGTTCAATACATACACTTCACTATGAAGTTCTACAAACTATACCAACAACAACCTATCAAGAGGAAGGACATATTCCACCATTATTGTACACCTACCAACGACGTAATCATCAAGATACCCAAGAGGGTAGACACCCAGTTGAGTCATGTCCAAAATCATTGTTACCCAATAATTTCCTTTCACAATAGACTCTCCCATTGCCAGTCGAGTAGGTAAAAGATCCACTCAAAATCCTTATCCTATCTAAAATTTCCTTTCACAAAAACATTTGTCTCCATCATATTGTGCCTTCATTACTAGTTTGTCAACTGTTTTTGTTCCAAACGTCAAAGAGGCATTAACTTATCCAGGATAGACTGAAGCACTAATTGATGAAATGGAAGCACTTCATTCTTCTGGGACCTGGGAATTAGTACCTTACCTCTTGGTAAATTGTGGTTGGCAGTAGATGGGTGTATAATGTGAAGGTTGGTCCTGATGGAAAGTTGATAAACTTAAAGCTCAACTTGTTGCTAAAGGATACACACAGGTTTTTGCTATGGACTACACCGATGCTTTCTCACCGGTAGTCAAGATCGCTTCTATTCGCCTCTCACTCTCAATGGCAACCAATCGCCACTGGGCACATATCAGTTGGATATAAAGAATGTTTTCTTACATGGTGATTTGAATGAGTTAGTATATATGGAGCAGCCCCCGGTTTTGTGGCTAAGCCAAGAACTAATCTTTTTTGTCGTCTTAAACACTCTCTCTATGGGTTGAAGCAATCCCACGTGCCTGGTTTGGGAGAGTTAGAGATGTGGTCCAACAATTTGGCATGGTTCAAAGCAAGGCCAACCATTCTGTCTTCTATAAACATCTACTTGGAGAAAGCATATATCTTGTGATTTATGTTGATGATATAGTCATTACAGGGGATGATAATAAAGGAATAAATCAGCTTAAGAAACATTTGATTCAACATTTTGAGAAAAGAACTTGGAAAATTGAAGTATTTTCTTGGTATTGAAGTTGCTCAAAATCCAAACAGGTATCTATGTGTCTCAACGGAAATATGTTTTGAATATTCTTGAAGAAACAGGAATGACAAACTGCAAACCAGTTGACACACCCATGAATCCAAATGTCAAACTTCTTCTAAGTCAGGGAGCTCCTATCCAATCCAAGTAAGTATTGGAGATTAGTTGGCAAGCTACTGTACTTGACTATCACTCGACCAGACATCCCCTTTGGTGTAAGCATATTACAGTTGACTGCCATTCTATTTGGAGTAATCTTGTCTCTTGAAAAAGTAAGAAACAAGATGTGGTTACACGCTCAAACGCGGAAGCAGAATACCGAGCAATGGCACTTGAAATATGCGAGCTAATTTGAGTCAAACAACTTCTTACAGAACTCAATTTCTATAAGCCTAGTCCTATGAAATTAATTTGTGATAATCAAGCAACGCAGCACATTGCATCTAATCCTATCTACCATGAAAGAACTAAACATATTGAGGTTGATTGCCACTTTATATGAGAGAAGGTCACATCCGGAGACATTGTTACCGCATTTGTTGGGTCAAATGATCAACTTGCTGATATTCTCACCAAATCTCTCCGTGGACCTAGGATTGAATACATTTTTAGCAAGCTGGGAGCTTTTGATTTATACGTGCCAGCTTGAGGGGGAGTGTTGGAAATATTGAAAGTATCTGAGCAGCACACCTTTTGCTTTAGTAATTAAAGCTTAGAGAGAAGAGTAGTTTCCTTCTTTATTTATTATGTTCCTCCCAATATGTCTCCTCCCAATACTCTTGTAGGTCTATATATTTTTTGTAACCTGAGTTAGAAGTATGAATAAAAAAAATTCCTAGACTTTTAACAATATGAATTAATGGCCGTTTTGGTCCATCGACTATGCCACAAATAAATCCTCAACTATTGATTTGTAACCGATTTAGTCCTCCATAATTACCAAATTGGTTCTCTCAATCAGTTTGACGGAGAACCAAATCAGTTACAAAATCAATAGTTGAGGATTTAATTGGTCAAAATTATAATTGATGACCAATTTGATCATTACGGCATAGTCGAGGAACCGAATGGTCATTAATACCATTACATATTGCATTCGGCCCAGTTTTCCATGAGAGAATAAAACGTCATGAAATTGACTGTCATTTTGTTTGAGAAAAGGTAACTTCAAGAGAAATCATTGCCTCATTTGTTGGCGAATGAGTTAAAGACCAGTTATATATATATTTACTAAATCTCTTTAGAAGGCCTAGGATCAAATACATTTCTAACAAGCTTAGAGCTTACTATATATATATGCTCCAGGAGAGTGTCCATATGTGAGTTAGACTAAGTTTGATTGTAACCATCCAACCATCATTTGAAGTGTTCTCATCTACCTAGTGTGGGTAACATGTAGATGCTCTCATTTGTTCATAAAATAAACTTAAATACCTTGTTTTCTTCCTATTCAACAGTTTTAAATGAATCAATTATTCTTGCATAGCTACCAACTAAAATTTTCAAATTCTACCAAGGAAGGAAATTTCTCAAATATAGGGACTAGGGAGTGATAATAACAATGGCAAACCTCTAGATGGCTGATATCAATCCAGGCCAACCAAGTGAAATAATATGTTGGGACTCTGCCAAAAAAAAAAAAGAACAGTAAAAACAAAGAGTTACATGATTACATCCTTCATTTTTATCAGCATTTTCATGTCAGTATTATATATTGGAAAAAATAATCAATTAGTAACAAAAAATTCACTCTAATATTTACAGGCAAGAAGAATCTAAAGATGGGATAATTTAAGAACTACATGCATGCGGAATTTCTTCATGTGTCCTACAGGATGCTTCCTGGAAGAGTCGCAAAACCAATTTTTTTTGGTTGGGTAATAGTAACAAACCTGAATTAAGAAGTGAGCATCCTGCCAATGAAAGTTCGATCAAGTTCACACAATTCTGAGTCAGAATAAGCAGATCATCATTGGTCATCCATGCAGTCACTCTTTCAAGTTTCAATTTTCTCAAATTTGGCATGCTGAACTTAAAGATTGATGATGAAATCTCACCAATACAATAGCAAAGAGCCAAAACTTGCAAGTTTTTTAAAGCCTTTAAAATTTTTAGCATGATGGAGTCAGATATTACCTGCTACAATCAGATAAAACTCCAGTTATAGATAATAGAATACAAGCAAAAAGCATTTGGAACGACTTCCAAGTACAAGTAACAACAATTTGTGAATGTAAATGAATATAAATATGTATTTTCTCCTTTGCTTACTTACATTCAGCACATTTTACTAATAGATGCCACTAAATCTTTGCCCACAAAGCCAGAGAGATAAAAGCCATTGTTTTCTCTTTTTTTTCTTTCTTTTTTTGGTTCTTTTTTTTTTTTTTGGTACATCTTATGGGGGATGAGGGTGATACAATTTGAACCAATGTGTACAACTTGGAAAGGGGTTTTGAGTTACCATCAAGCTACACTCTAAACTCCAAGATTAAAGCATTGTACTACAACCTAAAAAGTGTTTTAGTCAAATAAAGGACAGCTTAAGTATAAAAACCAACCTATTTCTATATCCATCATAAGCTTCTTAAGTCATCATTTGAAAGGGTTCCAATACATAACAAATGTAGAAAGAAATAACATAATATACTAAACAATGTTTGAAAAGGTAAAACTAGAATGAGTCTAAGGCAGGCCATGCTGGAAATACTGTGTGGTGTTTGGGACAGGCATATATTTCATGACGTGATCCCACTGGCTAAGGCAATGCATTTGGGAGCTGAGCACAAACTTATTGTAGAATGTGAACTGTGTTTATTAAACTTATGAAAAGGAACTGTACAAGAATACTATTTATACAAGCTAGTAGTAGGGTTAGACAAGCTCTCAACCACTCATTTCAAATTCAAAATGAGTAGTTGAGAGCTATTCTCTCAACCTCCCTCAACATCTTCTAACACTTATATGCCCCAACCTAAAGGAGATAACAGAAAAATAGGAGAGGTAGAGAGAAGGAATCCAATAGATTTTGTTTACCATATCTACTTCTCTTTTTTGTCTTTTCATTTGTGGCTCAAAAATGGTTGCAACAATTAGATATGTGACTTGCAAAGAAGGTGCTGGTGATGAGATGTGTGCCAGAAAAATGAAGAATTGGATTTAGAAGTGAAAGAATCAATGTTGAAAACTCAAACCTTCAGGCAAACTCCAACAGCTTCCCTTTTGGGGCAATCATTATTTGTAGTTATTACGATAACAAAATCAAATTGACTGTTAATTTTTTATTATAAATATATATACAGTGGATGTTTTCTCAATATCCACAAAATATTTATTTTCCTGCTATCATAAAATTATAACTTACTGTTACCAATATAGAAAACAAACAAATTATGGGACTTAAACAAGTTGAAAAACCCTCATTTTAACCTATGCCTTTCAACATCTGGTAACAGTCATAGATTACCTGGAAATAAAGAATCAAAGTCTCCAACCAGGGACAGAGAGTTGGCAACATCTTCAGCCCATCTTCACCCAAAGATCCACCCAACCCTATAATTATTGTCCTTAACATTCTAATTGCTGGCCTCAGAACCTTCTAAAGAAAAGAATGAAAATCCCATCCAACTGCAATTTCCTCCAATTGGCAGGATTTGCCAAGTTCATAGTATAACTCACTGTAATGATATGAGAAAGCATTGGACTTCTCTTTCACACTTTTGCTTTCCTCTTGTATAAAATTTCTACAATCTCTGGCAATGAAACACTTTAGACCCAGATTTCTCCGGATCACTTGAGCCACAGCAGAGCCAGAAACCTGAAATTCAAAAAGGCATCATTCATAAGATGATTTTCTATCCATAAATGAGGTTGAATCCATCACCTTATTAAGTTTCCCAAAAACGTCAAAGTCAATGTGCCTTGGTGCCTCTAACCGTGTAAGGAAAATATGGCATTCGACCAAGTTAAAACAAAGATGCATCTTTTATAAAGGTAAATGGATCCATACATTACTGTGATAATTTTCCTTCACTGGCCACTTAGACAGTGACCTAGTATTTGACTGCCACTTAGATTAAAACTTCATCTACAGGAAACCTGACACATTTACTGGATAACAGACAATTTGAATGATTTGAAGCTAAGGAAACTGGCTACATAGAGACACCTTTGTATTCGAGACATCAAGCATCTCCAAGCAAGATCCTGAAAATTTGTCTAGTGCATGATCCACAAGTTCAGTCTCCCTTAGGCAAAGACTTTTCAACATAGGTGGTTTGAGATATAAGCTCCGAAAGAAATGTTTCAGTAACACCTGCCAAGAAGAAAGAACAATGTGTTAATTGAGACTAATTTTAATATTGTAGCATACGAGAATATCGTAACGGGAAAAGACCCCCTAGTTGTGTTCAGCACCACTTAAAGGACGAATTGCCATTATAGCATTTCATTTCAATATTTTAATCTTAATGGCATCAGTAACTGGAGTTTAAGATTCACACATAAAGGTTACCGAGAAAACAACCAAATAATCAAGCCTGCATGCTAAAAAATCTTTAAGCCTTTATCATCAACAAATAAACAAGAAAAGGTTCAAACAAAAAATATTATGTTTACCAAGTACTTAAATTGTTCTTTTCAAAAAAAAAAAAAATTAGTACTTAAATTGTCAAATTTATCAGGCAAATAATACCCAACGATGTTAAAGAATCGAGTGAGAATATGATTCAATAATAACTCAGCACTTTTGGCTCTATGAGTTCAAAAGGACTAGAATTTCAAAATAGGAGCTCCAAAGTATCATGAATTAATATGCATAGCACACTCTTCAACAAAAGATTGTGTAGTGTAAAAGGGGGCTAAGCAATCTTTGGTATCGAAAAGAAACTATAGTTCTATATCCAAATTAAATAATAACATTAATAAATATAAAGGAGCGTAGAAGGATAAGTTACCCTTGCAGCCACCCATATGCAGGACTTGAAGTCTAGAGGCCAGAGACTGAGAGAAGTCTTCAAATTTAGGTGCTTCAGAATTCTCGAATTTTGATGCACCATAGCAAAGAGCCAGAATGGAATTCCGTCCAAAGTAAGTATCACAAACCAAGATTGAGTGCAGCTTTATACATTTAAGCAGTACAACTGATATTCCATCATCAGTCAAAGATATGCACCCTCGAAGGTTAACATAACTCAAGGATGGACAGAATTCCGCGAAAAAGAAGAGATGACGGTCTGAGATAAATAAAAATAAAGTTAAATTAAAAACCAAAAAAAAAAGGAATGGAAGTTAGTAAATGAGTGAAGACAGTTTTATATACATGTATATATTGATAAGAAAATGCAGACAATATTATAAAATACAAAGAGATAAATGACATTTTTGTTGGGCCAAGGAAAGGAGGGTTGGAATGGACAAGCTTGCAGGACCAAATATATCTTACCTGAGATATCAGTTCGACCCTCTAATGTGAGGTTTGTTATGTTTGACAGCTGCAGTCCAAGATTGTATGAGAATGAAACAGCATCCATAGGAGTGATGCGTCTTGATCTTTGTGGTGCTACATCTGGGTGTGAAAATTTTATAGAAACTTTGGCTGGTATAATTGGGCTAATGTCCACACTCAGGTCTACATCATTGAGTAGACAGCACCTTTGCACCAATTGGTACAACATTGCAGTGGGTAGCTTTAAATAATTAGCTGCCTTTAATGTCTTTAATGATGGAAAAGACCTAGAAAAGCATTCAACAACAGGTTTAAGAAGTGGCATTTGGCAATTTGAGATATCCACTTCTTGCACTCCTTCAAAAGTCAAAATTGGAAATATTTGCCAGGAAATCTCAAAGTTGGGCCCAATAGGATCCTCAAAAGCAAGTAATTGCTGCTTAATTTTATTTTTCAAAATGGGATCCATGCTATGTGAAGAATGAAGCACTGATAAGAGGAGAAGAGCAGGACTAAACTGAGGGCAACCTGAAAGGTCCACTTTCTGCAGTATTTTAAGAATAAACAGTTTAGAACAGGAATTTGTATTGCAATATAAGCAAGGAAAATTGCTGTTGGCATCCTGCACTGAATTTTACAACTATATTTCAAATAATGCAATAAAAGAAGGCTAAATAAATAAAGATGAAAATAGCTTTTCCAAGCAGGCACAGAACAAATTTTGAATACAACTGAACAGCACATCTCCTAAAATAAAAATGAAAACAAATTGAAGTAAATAAAAAATAAAAAATAAATAAAAGGGCTGAGCACAATAAGAAAGCTTTCACCATCCTTTATCTTCTTTTTAATTCATCCTAAATGAGGAAAATAAAAACTAAAGCAACTCCAGAAAACTCTTTTCATAGTTGTGGATGAACAGCCTTTAGGAGAGACTGCAGCATGAAAGACCTCCTCCTAAGTAGAAAATACATTTTAGCAAATTCTTAGCAGTTCAATACTACGAGTGTATCTAACCCCACAACCAAATTGGGAATAAGGCTTAGTTGAGCAAAGTAGCAAATCCCAACAGTTATCAAAGGCCTTTGAAACCCACACATCCTTATTAACATCTAAAATTGTGCATGAGATGTAAATATCACACATACTTAAAGACTTATTTCATAGCAGATATATGAATCCAAAAACAGTGATTAGGCAATGGTTTCCTTGACAAAGTTCAAAATTCAAAGTTTGTTAGTTTTGACATAATGAACTAGTAGAAGAAATCCACATCAATCAAAGCCAAGAGGATATCAAACAGTCCCAACGAGTGTAACAGACACTTGTCTCCAGTACAATAATTCTAAATGAAACTAAAAAGACCATCATATACAATTAGGGATTATTTAGCAGTGGGTAACCTTGGTGTATTTAGTCAACCGGATTCTAAGATGACTAAAGTCTTCATCATCAAGGATGTTTGTTGAGCTTGCAGAAGGATAACTTGCTAAAGTAAGAATGGTACTGATACCTCTATCAGCAAACTCTGAAAAGAAGTTGCATCTTCTTTTCACTGAAACAAGTACCAATGTATATTGAAACTCACTATAAATGAATCAATATTTTGGTTTCCTTAAGTAAGCATTAGAAGATTGTCATACCTGCAGCAAATGATAAAGGCAAAAGGCCAAAACGGATCTGTTCAAGATCAAATGCAATGAGAATTATTAGAGGATATTGAGGGAGGTTGAGAGAATAGCTGCTCTCAGTTCAAATACACAGTCCATATTCTACAAGAATCACAACAAATAACTAGGCATAGAAATCTAGAAAAATTATCAAATCAATACCAAACACACAGAGAGTATTCTTTGCATTCAATTGCAACTACACTTGGTGCAAAAGAATTTGTCAAAAATAAAATCAAGAGATGCAAGTAAGACAACATCTCCAAATATCCTGGTGTACAAGCAACATTTCTGAAAGTACAAACTGCAAAATCATTGTAAGAAAGGCCACATCAGATAGATATGCACTGATAAAACATTCAAAAATTAAAGCTTCATAATTATATATTTATATTCCATATACAATCCTTTTTTTGCAAATATAACTTGTTGAGATTCATTGTGTGCTTTTATTGTGTTTTATTTATTTCTTGTGGCTGTTTATGTTCTTGTGTCTGTTAGTATCCCTAGGCTCTTTTAGTCCTCCATCCTCTTTTAGTCCTCCGTCTACTGCATATATATTGTAGTCAGTGTACTTGTTTGTTTAAGTGTAAATAACAGTATAGCATTTTCTCCTTCAACTTCTTCAACATGGTAACAGTATAGCCTAATACTGCTCTTATTTCTCAGTCTGGACCTCCCTGACCAAGGGTCCTTGATTCAGGTGCCTCTGAACATATCTATGGTAATTCTTCCTTATTGACTCACCTCACAAACTCTAAGTCTATTTTACAATGTGAATCCTGTGAACTAGCTAAGCAGTGTTGTGTACCTTACCTCCTAGGGTTAATAACAGAGTTGAGTCTTTGTTTCAATTAATTCATTCTGATGTTCGGGGTCCATGTCGTGTGACATCGAAAACTGGGTTTAGATACTTTTGTAGATGACTTCTCTAGATATACTTGGTTATACCTAATGGAATTCTTTGTCTATTTTGCAATATGAATCATGTGAACTAGCTATGCAGTGTCGTGTACCTTATACTGGGCAAATGTGGTTCATACAGCTGCCTTCTTAATCAATCGGTTGCCATCTCGAGTTCTTAGGGATCAAACATCGTGTCATCTTGTTTACCCTTCTTATACATCCTTTCATCTTTCTCCAAAAATATTCGGTTGTTCTTGTTTTGTTCAAGATGTCCGATCTCAAAGGGGAAAACTTGGCCCAAGATCTCTAAAGTGTATCTTCTTGGGCTATTCCAGTACTCAAAAAGGTTACAAGTGTTACTCTCCAGATCTGGGGCGGTATTTAGTGTCTGCAAATGTTACCTTCTTTGAGATACTGTGTTTAGTGGGTGTCTTTCTAGTCCTACCTCTGTGTCTGGGGATGATGACTTTCTTATATACACTGTTATTGTTCCATCTACCTTGTCCGAACCTGCGAGTAGACTCCAAGTTGCACAGGTTTATCAAATGCGCCCAATGGAGGTTGTTACACAAGCAGTGCCACCAGTGGGTCCTTCCTCTTCGTCATCAAACTTGAATCTTCCTATTGCCCTCCGGAAAGGTAAACGTAGTTGTTGTCATCCTATAACTTCTTTTGTGTCATACAGTCATTTGTCCCCATCTTCATGTGCTTTTATCTCTCAGTTAGACTCGATTTCTATTCCAAAATCTTTGAGTTAGGCATTGTCTCATGATGACTGGAGGTGTGCGATGGAAGAGGATATGGCAGCCCTCGAAGAGAACCGGACCTGGGATCTAGTGGCTCGTCCCACGGGTAAGGTTGCTATTGGGTGTAAATGGGTGTATGTGGTCAAGATGAATCCTGATGGCTTAGTTGCAAGGCTAAAGGCGCGCCTAGTGGCTAAAGGTTATGCCCAGACGTATGGTGTTGATTATACAGAAACGTTTTCCCCGGTAGCAAAGTTAACTTCTGTGCATATCATTATTTCTTTGGTTGACACTAACAACTGGCCTTTGTATCAGTTGGATGTAAATAATGCTTTCTAAATTGGTGATTTGAATGAGGAAGTGTACATGGAGCAACCGCCTGGGTTTGTTGCTCAAGCGGAGTCTGGTAAGGTGTGCAAGCTTAAAAAATCCTTATATGGTCTGAAACAGTCCCGTCGTGCATGGTTTGGTAGGTTTAGTAGTGCTTTTATCAGGTTTGGTATGTAACGAAGTGCATGTGATCATACTGTATTCTTTAAACATACTGACCGCGGATGCATTTTGTTAATTGTGTACATTGATGACATAGTGATCACAGGAGTATCTTTAAAGTAGGGTCTTTCTCGTTTAAGCCAGCTAATATTACTAAATACCCGGAAACGACATCCGGCTTTCCATCCCCAATCACCAGTGCAAGACTCCAAAAGAAACATACATAAATAAATTACCTAGAACACTGCTGTTTAGGGATGGCAATGTACCCGTCCCGTAGGGATGGGATGGGGAAGGGGAAAATTTTCGGGGATCGGGGGACGGGGGATTTTTGAAATTCCCCGACGGGGATGGGGACGGGGACGGGGATCCCTCCCCGCCCGCCCGTCCCGAATAATTATTATAATTAAAATAAATAAATAAATTAAGTTATAAGTTATAAGTATATATATATATATATATATAATTATATATATATATATAATATATATTATATATAACGTAATACTAAGCTACTGTACAGTAATAGTACATATAACATTCTTCCAAATATATACTGTACAGTAGTAATACATATAACATATATATACTGTACAGTGGCATTATATTCATGTATTTCACAAAGATAGGGCAATGTATTTTTACCAACAAACAAAATTCTCGAGATTTGATGTCATGGTCTTGGTTTATAGCATGAAATATAAAATTAAAAAAGAAGATATAATTTATAAACACATTTTGAATCATACCCACCACCCCCCCCCCCCCTAAGAACTTCTCATATGCACAGGCTCACTCTAGTGTAGAGAGAGAAACTTCCACTGCAAACAAGAAATACTAAAATATTTAAGCACTGCAGAATCACATCCCTACCTCTGCCAAAATGTCAGTGTAATCATTTATTGAAGCACTTGAAGCCCCATACTCTTTGGTGTTGGAAGTAAGCCAAGCTAGAATAGCATCACAGAGATGCTTTTCACTGTGGAAAGAATGCAGCAGTTATGGTTGGCATTCGATAAGAGAGAGTGTGGATGTGTGTGTGTTCAAAGATGCAACTTAAAGGCTTCACCAACCTGTCTACTGTCAAATTAGGATTCTTTATACATGATATAACATTTCATAAGGAACATCATGGAAAGCATCAAAGGAAATTGCCCACATCTGAAGAAAGAAGGAACCAGATCTTCGTTAGTTGATCAAAAGTTGACAGTGAGGATTGAGGGTTCCATAATAAAATGTAGTTTAAGAAAAGAAAAAATGAAAAAGCTATGAATGACTAAGTAAAATTTTAAGCACTTACAAAGTTGCAGGCCAGATAGAATATACATAGTTGTGGCACAAAATCAATTGCTGCATCATATCGCACTTTAATCTATAAGACACAAGCCGTTATGTGGACAGCAAAGGAGTAAGCATGATCATCACTATGTTGTGCTAATCATTTTTACAGATCTAATAATCAAAGGTATACTTACCATTCTCCAAACCATATTTCCAGATGCTGATCAAATCAGCTAATTGTATTTGAGGTAGCAAAATCCCCTTGTATGAAGTCACACTCTTTAACCAACATTGACACTCCGAAAGGAGATAATCCACTCCAAAAAATAGTGCAGCCTGATGTCACAGATGAGAAGACTTAAATTTAAGTAAAAAACTACTATCAGTAATTGTAAGTTTTTTAAGTAAAACCAATTTCCTGCACCAATAGATACATCATAAAATATGGTATCAGATTGGACAAAAGGTCGAGGGTTCAAATCCCTTGCCTACAGCCTACCTGTCATCAAAAGTATTTCTGCATATTTTTCCATAAAAAAAAGTATCCAACAAACCTCTAAGGGGCCACATTGATGTAAATATAAAACAATAAATTTCCATTCTTTAACAGCTTACACTTTTAATTGAGATGAAATGCATCCTTCAATAAAAATAAAAGTATGGACAAAAAACAACCAATTACTTTGTAACTATTTATTTTTACAGTTTGGAAACTTTTTCAGCCACTAATACATCTCAGATAAAACTCATAAAAGAAACAGGAAAAAAAAATTAAAAAAAAAAAATAAAAATAAAAAAGAGTAAACTCACCTCACAAAAAGAGATGAAACTTTCTGGAGTAATATCCAGAGAACATCCAAACACAGACCTTAAAACATTTATAAATGATTTCCATGTTCCAATTGATGGGATATACAATCCAAGCATGACTCACTGCAACAAAAAAATTTCATGTCATTGAATTATCTCCTACCAAAGGTAGAAAATAAAAAAATGAAGAAGTTATCAAACCCTGTTCTATCAAACTACCAAAGCAAGCATAAGCATGCAAGGTGCAATTTATATGACATAATGTCCATGTTTTACATATCAGCTTATTAGAGAATACATCAAATAATCCACTTTAACATGTTTGGTAAATAGCATTAAACGAAAAGAATAAGTATGGATTATGTAACATTATTTTATTTTTTTTGCTTATTTAAGCAAAACAAGATTTAATTACACATCAACTTATAAGTTATAACCCATAATCACAATTTATAATCATAGCCTTGGTGGAATGCAACAGAATATAGCTAGATGTAATGCCTTCTTCGTTCTGTAGCTCAAGCTCAATCATCATTCTCTCAGATGTACCAGAAATATATTACGAAGAAAATGAAAAGTTAAAAAACAAACAATTTCAATCAATAATTAATTTAAAAACATTATGATACCTGAAGCTTTCCACTCAAGAGACAACGAAAATATGAAAGACTGTTCAATTTAAGCCTGAGCACAGAGAAAAACGGAACCAATCATTATCAGATATAAAAATTTAAAACTTAATATTAAAAATTATAGAATAGTTTAAAGAGTTAAGTTTGGATTGATTAAAAAGATGAAAAAATAAAAATTACCTTGACGTTGCTTTGATTTAACGATTTGGTGAGCGAGAATATAAGCCATGCCCAATCGATAAATAGCATCGGTTGATACGATGATCCTCTTGGCCATCTCCCTCCTAAATCCTGTCTGTCCGGGCCGGTTGCAGCTGAGAAGTTACGAACCTCGTCGTCGCGTTGTCGGCGTCCAGGGCGCCATTGGATTGTCAAGATTTTTTAATAGTGGGAATGTTTAACTTATTGGCAATATTTAAAAATATAATTTAGCAAAAGGTTTTTTTTTTTTTTTTTTTTTGGTTACATTGGAAGAAAAAAAAAAAAAATTGGAACACCATAATCAAACTACACAAATTTAGATTTCAAAATAACTTCTCTATCATATCGTGTCAACAACAACTATTAGTAAACTAAACTAGTCGGAGCGCAAATTATGTCCTGGATCCGTTGTCCACAATTCATGGTGGACATGGATCCAAAACAACGTCGTTTTTAAAAAAACGCGTCATTTAGTTAAAAAAAAAAAAATAAAAATAAAAAACGCGCGTGTTTTGTCGTATAACAGCGTTATTTTTTTGGATTATGAATGTACAGGTTATGTCGTTATGAATGTACAGTTATGTAATTTATGAAATTATTGAAACACAAAGCTCTAAACATTTATGAAACTTACAATTATGAACATTTATAGTGATAAAATTATTGACCATGGAGCTTTAAAATGTGAATATAAGAGTTTCGAAGATATGAATGTACAGTTATGGAGTTATGAATTACAGTTATGGAGTTATGATGGTACAGTTATTAGAGTTATGAATGTACAGTTATGATCGGAATTCATGAACAAATAGCTCTTGGACATTATGAACGTTAACAATTATGAAACATATAGTGATAAAATTAATAACATAGAGCTCTAAAATTGCTAAACATAGAGCTCTTAAAATTGTGAACATAGAGCTTCGAAAAATTTATGAATATACAATTATGGAGTATGAATGTACAGTTATGGAGTTATGAAGTATAGTTATTAACATATAGTAATAAAATTATGAACATATACTCCTATAACGAAGTAGTCTGAAATTTAAAAAAAAAAAAAAAAAAAAAAAAAAAAAAAAAAAGATAATATTGCCTAACGTCATTGTTACCCGTGTCCAGCATGCAAGCTGGACACGGGTCCAGCGCATAAACGATTGCTAGTCGAGGGCACGCGCTTTGCGCGAAACGTCAGCCCAACAATTCAATTATTATGTTCTATTTTTTATTTTTTATTTTAAAACGAGTATGTTCTAATTTTTAAATAATAATATATATAATTTTTAATAATTGTTATATGACAAAATAAATAAGAATACATAAATAAGTTATTTAGATACCAACATGATATACAAGAATTGAATTAGGAACATGCAGGAGGACATTAGATTTGATTTTGAGGCAGAGAATGGAGATGTTAGCTAGAATAATGTAGTAGTTTTCTAAAAAAAATGTTAAGAAAAAAATGAATGGAGTCAGGGCCGTTCTAATAAAAATTGGGGTCCTGTGCAATATCAATAATTTGGGCCTCTTTTTTAAAAAATAATTTGCATATATATAAACACAATCGTTATGGTGTGGAACCGTGTCCACCTTGCAAGATGGACACGGTTCTATGTTTATAATTACTGAACTATCTGTTCATAATTATAAAGTTATATATTCATAATTATTGAATTTTATATTCACAATTACAAACTCTATGTTCATAATACTGAACTATATGTTCATAATTATAAAAATTACATATTCATAATTTTTGAACTTCATATTCACAATTATTGAATCTCTATATTCATAATTACGGAACTATATGTTCATAATTATGTTCACAACTCTATGTTCATAATTTTGAACTATATATTCATAATTGTGAACAGTTTTGGAACCGTGTCCACCTTGCAAGGCGACACAGTTCCACAGCATATTTGCCATATAAATAATACGGAGTAGTTGTTCAAAAAATTGTGTCAAAAATCAAGAATATCTATGAATTTAGAATCAACGGCATCCCAATTTCTTGGATCAATGTGACCAACATCATCTAAACAACTATCAACATTCTTATTACTTTCATTGTCAGTAATACCTATCATCGTTGTGGACACTATCATTTAAATTTTTTCCTATCTCACAATCATCTTGATCTTCTATATGAAGATTAACATCTAACAATTTTTCCTTGGCATCATCGTTTTTGGCTTATCTATTTGAGTTTTTTTGTAATGAATTTTTCAAGAGCTCTCTTTTGAGTTGAGTTAGTTGCTCAATTCTTCTTTTCTTTTTACGTTTTTCAAACTCAGATAAATATCTTCTAGACGACATAGATTATAAAATCCTAAGGAAAAAATAAAAAATTATTTAGAAACTCTATAAATAAATAATTAATTAAGAAACGAATTCTTGAATAATTATTCTGAAATCAGAATTATTAAGTCATGTAAATAAAACAGTAAATAAGAATTATTAAATAATACGTAATTTTTAATTACCTGTCAAGAGAATTGAAGAATCAGTAACACACAAGCTGAATCTTCTTTGCATCAATTCACTAAATTGCGTTCCGTCTACAAAAGTGCACAGAAATACAATTGAGATTTTTCCTAAGCTAATTTCACTAATTTTACAGCACTACAGCAGAAGTATCTAAATTAGTTCAAATATTCAATTACCTAGGAGGCTAGGAAATTTGTTGCAGAGATTTTCCTCTACACCAGTACACCGCTAGGTTAGGCCATTAAGATAATAGGGTTTGTCGCTTTGTCAATTTGATTGTTCGAACAACCGCATTTATATCATATATATACTATAAATTATTTTTTTTAAACATGGGCCCCCAAAATTTGGGGACCCTGGGCAGACTTGCCCAGGGCCGGCCCTGAATGGAGTGTTGGAATGATGGAGAAAAAAGAAGACAAAGATCACATCAAGGCAAAGAGGGAGAAACAAAAAAGTAATGGTAAAGTTGTTATTTCTTTAAAAATTGAGGACAATTAAAATGAAAAAATAAATCAAAAATTTCATCCATTAGATTTGAAATCAATGGTAAGCAAGGGGTGCCATTTTTTATGGGCAAATGGCAACTCCCAAATATAAGTATAGGGGATGTCATTCGAAGTTTCTCCGGAAAGTGCAAACTAACAAGACAAGAGCCTTGGTAAGTTACGAACGGGGGCTTGGGTCCTTCTCATCTCCTTTGTAAAAGCCTTTTCCTGTTGTTTTGAAAGAGGTGTCTGCACTTCCTCTTCAGTTAGTTTAGCCTTTCCCTTGGCAGCTTCCTTCTCGGCCACTTTCTTCATATACACACGATGAATCTCATCAATGTTTGTGGTGAGAGGAATTGAGGAGGTTCCTAGTCATTCGAGTGAAATGTTCTCCTCGGGCCGCATGCGTTGCAAACCTTCTTCGATGATGTCAAGGTTTGACATGCACCACTTCTGGGAGGTGGTCACTCGGATAAGTTTTGCTAGCAAGTCTTGATCTGTATAGATGGTGGGGGGGAGGATTAAAACGGGCCCAATATATTCCGGGTCGGATTACACAATAAAGGAGACCGAAGGTAGGCACAAGAATAGGAGGAGCTACGGGGCGGAGGCAACAAGGGCAGCCGGGTGGAACGACCTGTAACACCCCACTTTTCTAACTCTTAAATTACAACTCTAAACAGTCATTAACATAACTAAGCAGCGGAAATAACAACTAACAAGATAATTAGTGGGAGTGTCACCGCCACAACCACCACTCCGTGGTGATTGCACAGGCTAAGGGTAAAACTAGAAATAAGATAAAATCTGGCATCCAAATTGAAAACATACTGAAACAGAAGGGCGGAAAACGTCACCCCAATAGTCTACATCATCCTAAAAAACATAGAGTCAAAATAGGATATAAATTTCTCAATAAACTTAACAAGCAATTCATGCTTACAGATAGGATCATGCTAATAAACCATATAACAGGTATTCTCATGCTTTCATATTCTCATATCATAATTTGATAAACAAGCACTTCTAATACAACAACACGATTATAAATCAACATTCTCATTATGCACTCTCATGCGATACTTTACTCACATGCAATCTCGTGGCAACAATATACGCATACTCATGTGCAATCTCGTGCAATAGTATAAACATACTCATGTGCAATCTCGTGCAATACTATAAACATACTCATATGCAATCTCGTGCAACAACATACTATATCACTCATATGCAATCTCGTGCAACAACATACCCATACACATATGCAATCTCGCTGCAACAACATACTCATACTCATATGCAATCTCGTGCAATATTATAAAACATTACTCATATCGCAAATCTCATGCAACAAACATACTCATAACTCATACTCCATACTCAATATGCAATCCTCGGTCGCAGATACTTTCATACATTCATACTCATTAGTGCAATATCGTGCAGTACTATAACATATGCCAAGGCTTGTGCAATGGTCTATTAAACATCATTCATATGCAATCTCGTGCAGGATACTATAAACATATGCAAGCTTGTGCAAATTCTCTATAAACATATCAGCTATGCAATCTCGTGCAATACTATGTATATAAATACTCATACACTCTTTATAAAATAGAGTACTTTCTGGGGAAGTTCTCTTCTTACTTTCTTGAGTCTCTATTGACTCTCTTTCTTTCTCCTTGAGTCGTTCTTTTGACTCTCTTTCTTTCTCTATACTCGTAGACGGCTTAGGGTTCACCGAAGCGTGAATTATCCCACCGGGAAAGGCATAAATCCGACCCAATATCTCCTACCGTCTACGGAGCAATCTCGTGGTTCAAACTCTGTGGAATCAGGTATCAAACTATTAGTGTGCCACACCCCTAACCAGGATTTCAAGCCTGGCGGGAAGTTTCCAACCTCGTAACGTGGGAATACGTCACGTTACATATACCGGGACCGCAATGTCCATATATATCTCCCGAGAGGACATAGGTCCAAACGGTATCCTCAAAAACCTCACCATATAGATAATACATAAACTATCTCTCATGCATCAATCTCATGCATGCACCAACTCTACTACTTCTCAATGCATCAAAGAATGATGACCAATGCTTAATAACATGCTTTTAAATCATGTATAAAATAACATGAAACACTTAAGAATATAATGTCATGCTCGGTTTGCAACATAGCAAATTCTATACATTCTATCAACAAAATATGATTCATTTCTCATTGATAAAATATCTTAATATAGTCATGCTTTCATAATAAATCATATTCTCAAATGATCGTGTTTCTTTACTCAATAAAAAACATCATCAGATCACATAGTCAAATAATTCTTGATACACAGTAACTTAGCAAATATATACTTTGTGTAGCAATTCTTCACAAATTCCTTCATAACATACTCGTTTTTAATCCAAATTCAACGAAATCAAAGTCAAAACGTGCGTCGAGATGGTCCCGAAGATCCGAGCCACAAGGGCCCGTAACATTGGCCTGAAAAGACACATAGCTGAGCCACAAGGGTCCGACCACTGCACAGATTCTTCTCAGAATCAAAGTTAGGGACCTGGGGCGGGACTCCTCATGGTCCGCCCCATGTACCCCGCTACTCTACCGGGACTAGGCGGCGACCCTCCTCTAGGACGTGCCCTAGTCCCGTGCAACTACGGCTCTAGCGGCGACCCTCCTGATGGGCCGTGGCTAGGGCGTTAGTCTGATCTGGTGCACACTGTGTGTGCACCAGAAGGTTTTCTCATATGCAAAACTCAACCAAACAAGTCCAAAACAATCTCAACAACTCACAAACAAAATACTAAATCACTTCTAAGCATAAACAAAACAAAATCTCTTAGTTTCTACTCATTTTTACTCAATATAAGGCTTCACAGAGCCAAATTTCAAAGAGGAATCCATGGGGTTATACCTCTTGTAGTTCTTCTTCTAGCTTATTGGATCTCTTCTTCCTCTCTATCTAGCTAGTGCCTCCTTCACCACCAATACTTCCCAAACACACCATACAATGGTACTAAACTATTAATACTCTTGCTTTTTTGGTATTCATGATGACAAATATTCTTTTTTTTTTTTCCTGTAGTTATTATTTAGATATTGGTGATCAGATGTATTCATGTGAGCACTGTGGAGCTATGTTTTGGTTAGAGGAGCGAGTTAATAAATCTACGGGTCTTCGAAATTCTAAATATTCACTATGTTGTACTCATGGAAAGATCAAGTTGCCACCTAGCAATAGTCCACCTCCTGCAATATTGCAGTTGTTCTTTAACCAAGATGAAAAGAGTACACATTTCTTAAAAAATATTCAATCCTTTAACAATATGTTTTGCTTTACTTTCATGGGTGGAAAATTGATACAACAATTAACAATGGGACTGCACCACCAGTATTTAGACTACATGGTCAAAATTTTCACTTGATGGGGAGTTTGCTACCAGCATCTGGTGATAGACCAAAGTTTACTCAATTATATATTTATGACACTGAGAATGAGATCAACAATCGTCTAAGTGCACTTGGGTAAGTTACAGTCATTCTGAATTACTTTAAATGAGCATGATTTTGTAGTAAGATAAATTATTCTAAATTTGTTCATTTTGTATAATAAAAACAGGGAAGATGATTCTACGACTACATTGCATTATGAGATTGTGAAAGACATTAAGGATGCATCGGATGAAAATAATGTTTGGTAAAGAGTTTTCGCATGGCCAAAACGGAGATGGAAAGTAATCCTAGAACAGATATTAGAATCAAACTCATCGGTAGGAAGAACAAAGATGCAATGACATATAACTTGCCACAAGTTGGAGAAATGACTGCTTTGATTGTTGGTGATTTAGATCCAAACATGGGGGAACGAGATATATTGGTTGAATCAAAAGCTGGTCATTTTCAGAGAATAAATCAATTAAATCCAGCATATCTACCACTTCAATACTCATTGTTCTTTCCTTATGGTGAAGACGGTTACAGAGAAGACATACAATTTACAAATGTGAAAGGTCGGAGTTCAAATGCAAGGAGTAAACTTAGTTCAAGGGAGTACTTTTCATTTCGTTTGCAGGATATGTTCAATGAAATCTCAACATTGCTTTATTGTAGAAGGTTGTTTCAGCAATATCTGGTAGATGCTTATACCATGATAGAATCAGGACGCTTGGTTTATATTAGAACTCATCAAAAGTCTCTTCGATGTGAATCATATAAATGTTTGACAGATGCGATAACACGTGGTGAAGTAGATCATACAGCTCAAGGAAAGCGTATCATTTTGCCATCGAGTTTTACCGGAGGAGCAAGATATATGGTGTAAACTTATCAAGATTCAATGGAAATTTGCAGAATGATTGGTTATCTGAGTCTATTTATTACATTCACATGTAATCCCAAGTGGCCTGAAATTGAAAGATTTTTACAAGCAAGGAAACTCAAAGCTGAAATAGGCTGGATATTATATGCCGCGTGTTTAAAATCAAATTAAACGCACTGATAAAAGAGATTCAGAAGGAAAACATTTTTGAAGTTGTTGCTGCATGTACTTTGTTGTATTTTTTAATTAAAAAAATTATTTTTACTTTCTTACCAATAATAAATACATTTTTATTCTAATTTTCCTATGTTTCAATTTGCAATAATTTACACAATTGAATTTCAAAAATGGAGATTGCCGCATGCTCACAGTTTGATATTCTTGGCCCAGAGTAACTCTTATCCTACTCCAAAAGACATTGATAGTAACACAGTTGGGAAATCATATTATTGAGACACAGATCCTATGTGGCAACAACGCAGGTACAAATGTGTTGATACCAAGGCTGGCATTGATTCCTTCAGACCCAAGACTACCATTTAAATTATTAAAAAAACAAAAGCAGTTTAAACTTATGCTATCATATGCAATGACAATCAACAAAAGTCAAGGTCAAACGTTTTCACATGTTGGTTTGTTACTGAAAAAATCAGTTTTTAACCATGGCCAATTGTATGTAGCAATTTCTAGGGTGGCATAACGGTCTTAAATCTTAATTTGTGGGGAATCTATAAGCCTTTTAAACAATACACAAAATGTAGTTTACAAATAAATTTTTAATAATGTGTAATTGTTTTGTTTATGAAACGCCAATAAATTATATTTTGTCTATTTATTACATCTTCAACCTTATCGGTATTATAACTACAATATAACGAACTTTTAATTCTTGTACCATAATAACATTGACGTGCATTGCACGGATGACTTACTAATAATAATAATATTAATAATAATAATATATTACTACGTACTATATTACGGAGTAACATTCAAATCCCCAAAATCTAAAACCTAAAAAGTTCTAATTTCTAAAATCACACCGCATCTCGCAGTAACGCCCTCCTGCGAATCTGCAAGCAGCTGCAGCCGAGGATGAAGACGGAAGATTCCTTCTCCCCTGCGACAGCCGATAAGGTCTCACTTCCAAATTCAAGGTAGGTGTTTCTTAGGCTCTTAGCACCTGTGGTTTATAAGTATTCATGTTCTTGATTCTTGAAAGATGGGATTTATGAGCTTGAAAAGAAGCTTCCAAATTCTACTTCTAATTATTCTAATATCTGTAATGGTCCGTATCATTGGCATTAGGATTTTTCTACATCTGGTATTTCTAGTTTTCTACATCGTGAAGCCTGGAATTTCCATGCTTTTACTTTATGCAGTTTTCAAGACTTTGAATAGCAATTTTGCTTTCTTAATTTTGTTTGAGCCTTTGAACATTTATGTAGAGGATACTGTTCTTTAGGTGAAGAATTTGATGAGAATTGAGTCAAATCATTAGGTGAGCAGAATTTGGAATGTTAGGGTTTCACTGAAATGAAGTTTATATCATACATTCTTTGTTCTGATTAATCCTTTTTTCTTTCTTTCCTTATGTTGACTCTGTATTTGTGATAGGTTAGTGTTTCTTGTTTGTTTGCTTAAAGATTGCATTGAATAGGGTCTTGTCTTGCAATTATTATACTGTATGTAGTGTATATATATTTGTGTGTGCAGTGGATTTGGAGTCCTTTTTAGTGCTATACTGAGTTCTCTCTCTCTGCAAAACTTTTAGTTTTCTCCTTGGGGTTGAAATAACATGTAATTTACTAATGGATATTGCTAATTCACTGATGTTGTTTTGAATGTTTATGTCCTAGGTTCCATTGTTTTCCAATAGTTAATGAAATCTTTTTGAAAATAAACTCACTGTTCTGGTCAATTCTCTGTTTTTTTTAAGGGCATAATGCTATCAAGAAACTTGAAAAATAAGGACAATTTTTCAAAGTCAGAGATTCTATGCTAAATCAATGTAGTGTTAGTTGTGTATATTTGTTAAAACTATCCTTCATGCCCATTTCACTTCAATGATGCATGTGCTTTGCATTGTAGACCTGCCAACTTCCTCTATAATGGTTCAAAATTTAATTAATCTCCATTGGGATAACATGTATTCTTAGTCTTCTTCCTCCATATTGATATACAAAACCTGATCTAGACTTAACCAGCCAATCTAGTATAGGATACAGAAAAACATTGGAGCCCCATGCCTTTCTCCCTTAGGAACTTTCCTATTGAATCAGTTGATTTTACAATGGCTTTGCAAACTTGCAGTTTTTCTTTATTGCCAATTTTGAATATGTAACATTGTAACTCAGTTTCATTGTTGTGTATTGGGTGATTGCTTATACTTAATGTGGTGAATGTGGCATCTTCAAGGCGTGTCGTATTGATCTCAGAAGGATTTTCTCTTGGATATGATACTTGTGTCATGAATGCTTCTTTTGCTACTCAGTGTCTCAGTCATGCAAAGCTTTTTATTATTTTAAAGAAAAAATAAATAAATTCTCTCAAATGACACAGAATACAGATCTTAGCTTGCATGTAAAATGCCATGTTCTCTAATGCTTGGGCACTTAAATAGCAGATAAAAGCATGCCAAAGGTGAAGACAAACCGTGTCAGGTACCCAGAGGATGGGAATTGATTGAGCCTACTCTAAATGAACTACAAGTCAAGATGAGAGAAGGTTTGATTGCATAACATTGACTTTGAATTTTCCTCTTCTTATCCTATTGTTTTTGACATTGGTCTTTTGAAGTTTGAAATGCAGTATTATTAATTTGTTTGTAATTTTTGGGAACAGCGGAGAATGACTCGCATGATGGAAAAAGAAAGTGTGAGGCTTTATGGCCTATCTTTAAAATTTGTCATCAGAAGAGCCGCTACATTTTTGACCTTTACCACAGGAGGAAGGAGGTCTCCAAGGAATTATTTGAGTTCTGCTTGGATCAGGGTTATGCAGACCGTAATTTAATCGCGAAGTGGAAAAAGGTGTGGTTGGATCAGACTGCATTTACGACGTGGTTATATGTGTGAATAATAAAGTATATAGATATGCTAAAATTTTGGCCTTAAAATCTGAAGATGATAAAGCAAGGAGGGGGAAAGATGATGAATTCTTCTAACTGGTTTTTTGTTTGCATTGCAGCCTGGCTACGAACGGCTGTGTTGTTTGAGGTGCATGCAACCTCGGGATCACAACTTCCAAACAACATGTGTTTGCAGAGTCCCTAAGCATCTAAGGGAAGAGAAGGTTATAGAATGTGTGCATTGCGGTTGCAAAGGTTGTGCTAGTGGAGATTGAGTGCTTCTTTCTTATACTGCACGGATTGTGTGAGTAGTTCAGTGCTTCTTTATCTGCTACCTGACTATGACAAGCTTGGCTTGTTTCACTCCAGCCAAGCCAATGTTGAAACTGTAACTTGTTTATTGGAACTGCACTGTTATTCCTCTGTCTAAACATCTTTATTATAACTTTAAAATACCGTACCCATGCGTGTGATGTAAGTGTTAATTCCACTTTTGGCCCTTCAAAATTAATAGTAGTGCACTTTCATGATATTCTCTTACATGACTATATTAATTTAGATATCCACTTTTGGCCCTTCAAAATTGCTTTTGATGCAAGAGCAGCAACACTTATGGCTGTAGCCCGCCAAACATCTATACTTTCATTTGAAAAAGATCAGATAAGAGTCACCATGCATTTGCATTTTTAAGTTGAGATCCATATCAAATCAATGCATGCAAACACAAGCTAGCATTACAGTAGCTTGCTTTCACAATCACTATATAAATGGGATTCACATCCATATCTTCAGCTGTTGAGGCTTAACAATAAGATCGAGTTTTGATATGACCAACAAATTAAAGTCAACACAATAATGATCGATGCCACTGCTAATTCACAATCATATATAAATGGGAGAAGTGTCAAATAGGCCTATCTACTACTGTCAAGTGCTCAATTCCCACCACAAATTAAATTAAAGGCTAATTAACCCACATCAACCTTCTAAATTTGTTCAATTGACTTAATTAAATTAAAGGCTAATTAACCACATCAACCTTCTAAATTTGTTCAATTGACTTAATTAAATTAAAGGCTAATTAACCACATCAACCTTCTAAATTTGTTCAATTGACTTTTTTTTTTTTTTTTGCAGGTAATTAACTTGTTTTGCAAGTTGCTAACATGTTACCAATTCAATTATTAAAAAAAAATTAAATAATAGCCTCCCAAATCTTCTCTTTCACGGCAGCTTCTTCTCCTTGAAGATTCCTTCACCTCTTCATCCTGGACCCAATCACAGAGACCCCAAAAGCAGACCCATTCCAGCATTGCAGTCAAAGATGAGAAAGAAGAGGAAGAAGCAGTAGTAGAAGAAGAAGAGAAGCCCCCTTACGTTTGGGCGGTCAAAGTTGGAGTCTTTTGTTCTTGATCACACCGAGCCTTATGAGCCTTTGGTTCTGTCTCCTCCCCCGGCGAAACACCACTAGTATAGGTGATTTTGCCGTCTAATAGCGAAAGAATTGATTTTGTTCATCTTTGGCTTTAATTTTAGCACATTTTTAGTTACAGTTTCATTGCTATTTTCTCCCATTGCACATAGTTCAAGTTTATTGGTAATCTGTTAACAATCTGCAAAAAAGTCAATTAAACAATTTAGCAGGTAAGTGTGATTAATTAGTCTTTAATTTAGGGTAAATTATGCCCTGGACCCGTGTCCACGAGTCCAAAACGACGTCGTTTTTAAGAAAAACGCGTCATTCCAGTTAGAAAAAAAAATGATTTTTGTCTCGTTGCTAACGCCGTTATTCGTTTGTGCCATTATTGAATGTACAGTTATGGGATTTATAATGTACAATTATGGCATTTTGAATGTACACTTATGAAATTATGAATGTAAGTTATAAAATTATAAACATTAAGAACTCTGACATTATGAACTTACATTTATGAACATATAGTGATAAAAATTATGAACATAGAGCTCTAAAATTGTGAACATGGACTTCGAAAATTATGATTTACAGTTATTGAATTATTAATGTACAGGTTAGATGGAACATTATGAATGTACAGTTATGCAATTATGAATGTACAGTTATGCAATTATGAATATAGAGTTATAGAATTATGAACACAGAGCTCTGACATTATGACTTACAATATGAACATATAGTATAATTATGAACATAGAGCTCTAAAATTGTGAACATAGAGCTTCGAAAATTATAAAGTTACAATTATTGAATTATGAATGTACAGTTACGACATTATGAATGTACAGTTATAGAAGTATGAATGTACAGTTATTAAATTATGAACATAGAGCTATGTCATTATGAACTTACAATTATGAACATATAGTAATAAATTTATGAACATATGATCCTATAACGAAGCGGTCTGAAATTTTTTTTTTTAAAAAAAGTTGAAGATAACAGTGTCATTAACGGCACTGTTACCCGTGTCCAGCATGCATGCTGGACACGGGTCTATAGCATAACGATTGTTAATTTAGTTCGTGATAGAGAATTGAGCACTTGGGTAATAGTAAATTGGCATATTTGACACTTCTCCCTATATAAATTAATGCATTGTGAACGTAACTTAGTGTACGTGCCAACACAAATACAACACCAAACAAATATATATATACCCTTAGCATGTTCCTGCATCTTTGTTGTCTAACTGTACGTACTATTGCTATTTATTTCCATAAAACAATTATTTATTTATATATTATATATATGCACTCATCTTCCTCCGGACACCACTTATTGTCACATACAAGGATTACTGAAAAGCTAGAATCGAGGAGACCGATCCAATATGATGGAAATCAAAACTGTAGAGCGCGGAGAGAGTAAGTTATACTAAATAGAATATAGTTATATGATGATGTGGATATATTATGGGAGTATGTGTATTTGTAGAGTAATAGTAATGGGGGTCGGGGTTATTTTATGGGTGTGATTTATAGGGACTGTTAGGGTAATACAACACTGCTGGAAATTTTTGCACGGTTTTCTGACCTACTCACAAAGCAGTGGTTGGAAGGAGTGATTTTTTTAGTTTTTTTCGTCAAGAATTAGATGGGACGAAAAAGAACGGAAATTCCGACCATCAGTTTAAAATGTGGTTCGAAAAATTTTCGACCCATTTACATTTTTTAAAATTAGTTTTTTTTTTTTTTTTTTTTTTTTTTTTTTTTTTTTTTTCGCATAGTGTTTATGTAGCTTATACTTTGACGGGGTCAATGTAACTTTTAACACTTCAACAAATTTATTAAAGGAGCCTCGCCTTCGCAACTCACCTCTATTCCGCTGCCGTCTCCACCATTCTGCTACTCGTGCCTTTCTACCTCCGCTGCAACCTGTCGGTTCCTCCATCTCCACAAAGTAAAGCGTTTGTTTGACAGCAACAGTCCATCGCCGTTGCGCTTCGCCGCTTGCTACTAAGTTAGGTTATGTTATCTCTCTAAAATTTAAACCCTAATACCTAAATTCTAAAGGTTAAACCCTATCTTTTAACCTAGGATGATATTCAATGATTGGTGGATGTCAAATGAGTAATTTTGGCTTGATTTCTAAAAATCAGACAAGGCAACAGAGAGGTCATGGCTCACCTTGCAATCATGGACCATAGTTTTAAAAAGAGGATTTTGAATAACTTGGGGTCAAAAATAGATTTTCTAAAAAATAGTTTCTAGTTAAAACACTTTGTTCAGGTTTCTCAGGTTTTTTTCGATTTCACTCAGATTGATTTTTAGGTCAAACACTCTGGTACATAAATGTACTCAAATTTAGGATTTTTCGAAAATGGAATAAATCTTGGTTTTGGATTTTTTATAAAACTAGGGTTTAAAATAATTTTTGATTCCAACACCATTTTCGGAATAAAATTTTGGAAGAGGAAGAATGGCTTTTCGAATTTTAGGAAAATAAAATTTAGAAAAAAATATTTTTTAGTTTGCACATGAGTGGCCAGTGTTAGAGGCTCGTTGAACTCGAGAGAGCGGAGGGGTAGTCAGTCGGGACGCGAGGAGGGTCAGAAAAATAGATCGGATTTTCAGCCACGTCGGAAAAGGGGCGTAAGGTGAGAGAGAGGAGAGTAAGGAGAGTAGACCGAAGTATATATCATTCCATTACGAAACTTAAAGTAATATCTTAAAAAAAAAAATGAAACACACAATAGATAAGAAAAAATCTTCAAATCTGAGTGACCACAGCCTATTACTTAGTAACGATCACCATAGGGATTCAATGATTATCATCAATTTATGTTAGATTTAAGCAATATCAACATATAAAATCACCAAAGTAGTTGTTGATACAAACACCTGCAAGTACTTCTTTGGAAAGTTTGAAGCAAAGAATATGATCAAAGTCACCAAAAATTGCTAAGTATAACCAATAAATATATTTTACTGAACTATCTTGCTTTCCTTGCTTAACCATCGAATCATTCATCTTAAGCTATCCATATACTGAACTCGTGTCTTTTTCCTTTCTCAATATTTTCTTTTATACACGGTGCTTGTCGGGATTCTATTGTTCTTGGCCACTAAACCAAACAACTATAAAATTTTTGTTATACATTCAAGTATGATCTTGTTGTGTAGTTAGTTGTGAGATGGCGTAGTGTGCTATGGAGTGATTTAGGATGTTAGGTTATTAGGGGTTTGATTTTGGGGGTTGGTGGATATGGGGTGGTTGATTGGGGTATGGTAGGTGAGGTGGCAAATTACGAGAGAGAGATGGAGCGCTGGATGCCCGATGCGAATATATAAAGGCTCTATATGAGTGGTTGTAATGAAAGCGAATGAATTATTACAATATTGCTTTATTGTACTTAATTATGTTTTTATATAAATTATAATGTAAATGTTAATTAAATATAATTAAAAAGGATGATGTGTTGTTTAGGATTTTGTTTGGAAGGAAATTATATCGTGCACCCAATGCATAATCGATTATGCAACGCGCATCAAAACGACGTCGTTTTATTTAATGAAAAGAAACGGAATCCGTTTCACGTCGTTCCGCACCATTCCGCAAAAAATAACTCTGTTCTTCAATTTCATTTATACACTGCAGTTCAGTTCAACACAATTGTAGTTTCATTTCGATATAACTACAGTTTCATTCAATATTTATACACTCAAAATAGTCAAATATGTGAAAATGTATTTAATTTTATTTATAACTATAGTTTCGTTAAACCACAAATACATGATCATTTCGATATAATTACAGTTTCATTGTACAATATACCTCAAATATGTGAACTGTTATTCAGTTTCATTTTATATAACTGCAGTTTCATTCACAACAACTAACAGTATCTTTGATAACTGCAGTTTCATTTGATAATATAAAATAATACGTGACGCAATGTCGGTTTAGATACACTGTAGTATCAATCCGTTAACACTAACAGCGCGCCGTTCCTTTACTTAAAGTGCATAATAGATTATGACCGCGGCTCACGATATAACGATTGTGTTTGGAAGTGAACAATGTTACTCTATAAATTATGTTGCGCAACCGAATGCACCATGCGCATAGTGCATACGATGCAAACCGACGTCGTTTTGGTTAAAAAATGCGCGTCCCACTTAAAAAAGAAATCAGGTTCGATACCCGGCAATAGCATTTTTA
>VALG01012308.1:0-17805 GCA_009835305.1 Ipomoea purpurea
TGAAAAATTCCATTGTTACAAGTTGTGACCAAACTTGTGAAGGGATGGGCGGCACCTTGTAGGAGTCCTGGTGGTGCTTGAAGTGATTACTTTGTTGTTTGGCATGTTAGCAAGCCTGCTACAAGAATTTGCTACATCTTTGTGCGCATCTGTGGCCAATAAAAAGTTAGAAGGTAAAGCACAATAATGTGCGTGTTGTAATTCCTGTGTGACCTGCCATTGGAGTTGCATGGAAATTTCTTGGAGTAACATGTATTTTTGAGGAAGGAGTTTTTTGCTATTAAGGTACCATTATGGATACGGTATATATTGGTGGCATACGTGCTATTTGGAGAAACGTGGTGGAAACTCCGTGGAGTTCTGCAATTCCTTTGTTGTCGTTCTGCATGGGCAACATAAGGTCCATGTAATAAATTTGCGCCAAAATTCTGGATCGACATTATATTGTACCCGTAGTAGCACCTCTGATGTGCTTGTCAAGTTTTGTGCCTTTTGTTGTTCTGCACCTAAGGCAAACAATGGATACCCAGATTCCCACTTCTGAAAGGCTTCACCTTCCCAATTCGTGGATAAAGGGCTTGCTGCTACTTCCTGTACAATTCTTGATACAAAAAATTTTTGTGCCTTAGCTGATCACTCACAGATTTGATTGAACTTCAGGTCAAAGATTACCACCACGAAGTCACAAAAAACCGATCAAAGCATAATTTAGGCATAGGAAACCAAAATATTTTTCGAAATCTGTATATGCTAAAGGTTTGAGCGTTAGATCGTGGTCGCTTTTTCATAGGAACCATCATCGGTCAAAAAACCATGACATGAACCGAGAAAATACTAGGTTGTACAACATTTTTAAGTTCAACCCTTCAATAATTCAACATTATCTTGAATTTCCGTGGTCTTTCGACCAAAACCACAAGGTACTGTCCCATGTACCTTCATTGTAGGATATACCCTTTGATGCCACCACCGGTCTCCGAACCAAAGTTCACCGGGGTTTCGAAAAGTGCAACAACATTGCCGATCCGACCAATTGAATGTGCACCACGAGCAACATTCACGGTTCCACCACTCGTGGAATCCATCGATTTAATCACCAAGAATTAATCGGTTTTAAGATTGTTGGATATTGGTGAATAAATCGATACACAAAATATATATAAAATATATATTTGTCCCAAAAAGTGAAATTTAATTTATGCATAATATAATTCCAACCAATTTGGGTACGAACCAAAAATTACATATATTATATAATATATATATAAATATATATATATAATATTTTAATAATATATTATATATAAAGTATAGATATATATAAATACTTATAGTATAATATATAATATATTATAAGTGTGTATTCAAATGAGGATAAGTATATTATAAAAGGATGTGAGAGACAATGAAAAAAAAAAAAATATGTGTCCATTACCGATATGTCGGTGCATGGTCGAATGTATAGTGTGCCACAATTTGTATGTCGCGTACTAGGTTTGTTAATTTAGGAGCCTGGGTTCCGAAACTGATGCTTATATTTATTACTTGTGTGTCATTAATGTATTAAGTTGTGTGCCTGAGTAATTAATTTGTTGTGATGCCATTATTTTGTCATCAAGTCCTCTATATATGTATGTCCTCCATTTGAAACTCAACCCTATATATATATAGATATAATATATATATATATATATATAGATATAAATATATTATATATATATATAATATATACCAACTAGGGATTTATTTTATCAATAATAATCCCACTACAACTAGTAGAAACTAGTACACGGGACTTAATTTCCACGAAATTAATCCCAATCACAACTAGTATGAAACTAGTACAAGGATTCAATCTTTCCGAAGACTAATCCCGCCACTTGGTCCGAACCAAGAACAAAAAATACAAGATACGGATTCTAACCTGAGGTTTTAACCCAACGAGAAGAAAGAAGAAGCATAGGAAATCTGAGTCGTGTGTACACACACTCTCCTTAAAACCGATTCGCCGCCTCCCGAGGGTGCTATGATCGTTGCGGCGTCAGTCTCCCAGGATAAACCGGACTACGAATTTAGCGTTCAAGCACTCCAACCCAAAGTCCGGCGAACTAGAACACAAGTTGAGCACTCCGATGTTTTATGGAATTTGTTGGCAAAGAATTTTTCCTTCGTAGCAAAACAATAGTTGAGAGTAGAGGAGGAAAATAAAAAGAAGAATTTGAGAGGGTTCAAATGCATGAGTTCAAACCATTCTGCCAATAACTAGTATTTGTAGGGATAGTGAAAATTTAGTAGCATTATAATGACCATTAACCAACATAAATTCAAGATTTAATAATTGGATAATAACGTTTGAAACGGTCGTAATTATTATCGTAATAATTTCAACGGTCACGAACTTAATACGTGATTAATTCGTACCGACCACAAGGACCCGTTTCAAAATATCTGAGTGACCGAGAAATCCGTACATACCCGAAAGTTTAACAAATTGGGACTGGAACACCACACCCGAGTGGTCTACACGCATTGAAACGGTGCTACACGAATCAATGCAAATTGCATTGACTCGTGCTACAAGCACCGAACAAATGCAATGATTCGTGCTCTAAAGCACAAAACCGAAACCATGCTTCAAATTCCAAAGCTACTGCTTCTTCATTCGTGCTTCCCAATTCTTTAAATTCAAGCTTAATAAACTTAAGTATACTTAAGCTTCCTTTCGTCCAAGACCGAAAGCAGAGCATGAAAAAACTCAATTCCATTTATTAAGCTCTCGTACTTTAGACTTCTCTCAAAAGGTTCACTTTGAGAAATCAATCTCATCCCTATTTTACCCATTTTGCAGCGTACATTATATCAAATTCTTTCCGGTATTATACAAAGAGCCTAACCATTATTGACCCAACCCCAATCGGGAAAGTGGACCACATATATTTGATACCACAAAATAATCACTCAAAATGCATTTTTAGATAAAAAATTCCAACACAAATGCGGGGCGGGCACACTTAAATGAAATTGTCAGATTTTTAAGCCTATTTAAAGCTTGTAAGGGGACATTTAGTGGAAGCTTTGCTCTTTCCATTCCTTTACTCTTCCATTTAGCTCTTTTAGATTAGTTTTAGACTAGGGTTAGGTTAGATTTACATTACCTTGAAGATCTACACTCATTGTTCTACAAAATCTCTTTTGGATTCATACATAATAGATTGAAGACTTGGGTAACATCTCTCCCTTGTTATTATTTCATATTTAATTTGTGTTTGCTACCCTCTTAATGATGATGAGTGCTTAGATTTCTTGGATTTGGATTGGATTTGATTTGTTGATTATGTATCCATGCTTAGTATGATTGATATGAATGAGCTTTGGTGTATGGATTGTCCTTGAATGCCTATGTTGTAGAGGAGTGCATATTGATCTCTTTTCATTAACAGCCATAATGGTTAGATGAGTGTGAGAGTAGGAGTTTAGAAAGAGATTGCACTCTCTTTAGTCTTGCCCTTGTAATCCCCTTCCTACGACCTGAGAGGGCGAGCTTAGGGGAGGAGACGGTAGACCACCCGCCAAGTGTTTGATATATAGAATGCCTCACCCGACGTAGGGAATGGGAGTTTAGGTTTGACGCAACCTAATGTTGGTGCCTTGGTTCTCCCGTAGGTTAGGCAAGCTTTGCATCCTCTCTTGTTCCAAGTTGAAGACCAATGAATGCATGATCACAAATCATTCCATCCAAATCCCCGTTTCCCCTATTTGTTCGTTTTCCTTTATTTTCCTTGTTTTCTATGCTTGTATCCATGTTTCATACTACTCTTCTCTTGCACCTAGTTTTCTCTCATTGATGCATTGTGACAAAGGATTGTCTTGCACTTTACTTGCTCCGAACGGTCATCCTTGAGTTCGACACTCTGGGGGTTCACAACCTTCATTTACTTCATTCCATCCACCACACTAAACTACATGTTATCAGAAGATTACCAAGGAAAACTCTCCAAGTTGATTCAGATCACAACATTAATAGAATATCAATCAGAATTCGAATGCCTTATGAATAAAGTTATAGGAATCTCTGAGCCAGTGCTAACATCGATGTTTATTGCTGGCCTTAAATCTCATATTCGCCGGGATGTTCAACGGGCTAGATCACCTTCGTTAATGAAGGCTTTTGCTTTAGCATGGGAGAATGAAATTCAGTATGAGGAGTTACAGGCAGATTTGTAATGGGACAAACGTTCTTCCTTTAGATGGTAGAATAGGAATCTAATGCTAATTACACCATCACCACAGACTACCGCCCCATTACTGCTACTACCAAACCCATCCACGACACCATCAAAAACTTCAACCACAACTAAACCAACTCCTAAAACCTTGCCAATTCGACGTCGGTCACCATAGGAAATAAGGGAGAAACGTGCTAAAGTACTCTGCTATAACTGCAACTAAAAGTACACGGCCAACCATCGTTGGCCGAAGAAGATTTCAAATTCTCCTTGGTACTGATGATGATGATTTGGTTACTACTATAGGCAACAATGAAGATCCAATCAATGATCATGCAGATGAGATAGTGATTCTACGCGATATCTCTAGCCTAAATACTATGGCAGGCTCAGGAACTCCACGGTCATTACGCTTGTGGGGAGAATTAGAAAAGTCACAAGTCCAAGTGTTAATTGACGGAGGGAGCACACACAATTTTATTCAACCCACTGTGGCATAAAGACTTAATTTGGAAACACATCAAATTCCAATAGTTAGAGTTTATATTGGATTATTGGCAATGGGGACTCATTGGAATGTACTACTGTTGCAAGGATGTCCGTTTAAAATTGCAGGGCACTGATTTTACTATGGATTTATATGTACTACCAATTCAAGGACCGGACATCGTACTAGGACTCCAATGGTTACAAGACCTTGAGAAAGTAGCACATGACTATGCTAGCCTCACTATGGAATTCACATAGAAAGGACGAGCAATCACCTTTTCTGGAATGCAAACCTTGAGCCCTCAAAAAATATCATTTAATCAATTACAGACCATGCTAAGGAACAGTGGAGTTTGCGGAATGTTTGAGTTGGTCCATAGATCAGATGACTCAAGGAATGTAACAGAAAAATCAGAGAATGTAAAATTCTCGGACCAATTACCACAAGGGATCATGACAATCTTACATAGATATGAACATGTATTCCACACGCCATCTGGTTTACCTCCGCACTGACTTTTACACCATCGGATCACTTTAGCTCCAGGATCTAAACCCGTGAATGTGAGACCATATCATTATCCACACTTCCAAAAAGGAGAAATAGAACGGTTGGTTAAAGAAATGTTGGAGCAAGGAATAATTAGGCCATCCAAGTCAAAGTCCATTCTCTTCTCAAGTATTGCTAGTTAAAAAGAAAGACCGATCTTATCGTTTCTTCATAGATTATAGTGCTTTGAATGCAGTAATAATCCGTGACAATTTTCAAATCCCAACGGCAGATGCGCTTTTTGATGAGCTCGAGAATGCCACAATTTTTACTAAACTAGACTTACGAGTTAGATATCACCAAATTCGAATTCATGATGATGACATTTATAAAACTGCCTTCCAGACTCACGAAGAACATTATGAATTTCTAGTCATGCCATTTGTATTGACAAACGCACCATAAACATTCCAGGCAACTATGAACAGAATGTTCTCTCCATTCCTCCGCTAGTTTGTGATTGTTTTCTTTGAAGATATTCTAATCTATAGTAACACTATGACTGAGCATGTGGAACACTTCAAACAGGTACTACAGTTATTAGAGAAAAACCAATTTTACATGAAACTCAATAAGTGCCAATTTTGCCAATCTTCTATAGAATACTTGGGACACATAGTTAGTAATGGGGGAGTACGAGCAGATACTAGCAAGGTGGATGCAATGGTGAATTGGACAACACCAACTTCTCTAAAGCAATTGAGAGGATTTTTAGGACTAACTGGGTACTACAGAAGATTTATTAAAGGATATGCACAAATTGCAGCACCTCTAACTGAACTATTCAAAAATGATAATTTTCATTGGTCAATAGCGACAGAAGAAGCTTTCAAAATATAAAAACATGCCATGACAAAGGCCTCGGTTCTGCGTCTCCCTGATTTACCAAACCTTTGTGACTGAGACAGATGTATCTAGCATTGGTGCATGAGCAGTCCTCATGCAAGAGGAACAACCTATCGCTTTTCTTTTTTTTTTTTTGCAAAAAAATTAGACCTCGGCTGCAAGGCTCTTCTGCATGTAAAAGAGAGTTGCATGCAATGGTAGAAGCAATCCAAAAATGGAGACAATACCTTCTTGGACAATTGTTTATAGTTCGCACTGATCACAAAAGTCTTAAATTTTTTTTTACAGCAAGTAGTCCAAACACCAGACCAACAATTCTATGTCCATAAGTTGATGGGATATAATTTTGATGTTCACTACAAATCGGTAAATATAATAAAGTAGCAGCTGCCTTATCACGAATTGGAGATGAACAACAACCAAATGACAATCAGGTGCATCTACAAGTCTTGAGCCGACCAATCCTAGACCTTATGTTGCCCAATTGCAGAACGACAACAAAGAATTGCCAGAACTCCACGAGTTCCACCACCGTTTCTCAATAGGCACGTTGCCACCATATTACCGTATCCATAATGGTACCTTATAGGCAAAAACTCCTCCCTCAAATACATGTTACTCCAAGAATTTCATGCAACTCCAATGGCAGTTCACACAGGAATTACACGCACATTATTGTGCTTACCTTCTACTTTTTATTGGCCACAGATGCGCAAAAGATGTAGCAAATTTTGTAGCAGCTTGCCTAACATGCCAACAAACAAAGTAATCCACTCAAGCACCACCAGGACTCCTACAAGTGCCGCCCATCCCTTCACAAGTTTTGTCACATGTAACAATGGATTTCATTACTAGCCTTCCAAGTCACAAGGAAAATCAGTTATAATAGTGGTGGTGTTTATTAGGTTGACCAAATGCACCCATATGGCCATATTGGACCCCTCCCACACCATGTTACAGCAAGCAAAACAGTAGAGCTCTTCATTGAAATTGTAGTGAAACTCCATGGAATTCCAGAATCTATAATGTCATATCGAGATTCCATCTTTCTAAGTAAATTTTGGACGAGATTTTCACCTTGAGTAGAACCATGTTCGTAGCACTGTGTACCATCCCCAAACAGATGGCCAAACAGAGGTACTAAATAGATGTGTTTGAGCAATTTTACGTGCCTTCACGCATGCCAAACCATCACGTTGGTTATCTTTTTTAGTGGAGGCAAAATACTTGTCTCACACAAGCTACCATAGGTGATCAAAATGGACCTTTTCAGGGACTATATGGCCAGACACCACCTTACAATTCTACACTACCAAAAATATTCCAACCAACCAAGCTCTTGATACATGTTAATTGATGAGACCGACTAGGGGGGGGTGGGGGGGGTTCTATTGAAGACATTTGCAAGCAAACCTTAAAAAAGCACAACATCGAATGGAACCACCCATGCTAATAGTAAGCGACGAGATTTTGAATTCTAAGATAGGGGATATGGTTTTCCTACGAGCTCAATTGTACCACCAAGCCCTCAGTGGCAAAAAGAATAATCACAAGCTCACAAGAAGGTATTATGGACCTTTCAAAATCCAAGAACGTGTTGGCAATGTTGGCTTATAAACTTGAATTACACATCTTAGCAAGGGATCCACCCAATTTCACGTCTCACCTTGAAGACAATACAGGGGAGAAGAGACATTACAATGCGAGATTTGCCAAGAGCTTTTTAGATGGGCAATAGTGACTGAAACCATTAGCCAACTTTTGCACAACGAAAAGTAATAAGAAATGGGAAAATCGAACGACAAATACTTGTCCAGTGGGAATGATAGCGCACAAGAACAATTCTACAATGAGGATCGGACTAGTGACTGGAGCTAACAATTTCCTACATACCGCATTAAGGACAAGTAAATTTTGCAAGAAGGGGGAGAGTTGATACTGTAACCCCCCATTTTCTAACTCTTAATTACCTCTCTAAACAAATTAACATTAAACTAAGCAGTGAAATCTAGATGATAAGTAGTGTGAGTATCACTGCCACAACCTACCACCCTGGGTGATTGCACAGGCTAAAGGGGTAAAAGCTATAGAATCCGATTAAGTCTGGAACTAAAAGTTAAATACTTAAAAAGTAAGGGAAAAACGTCACCCCAAAACAGTCTACACATTCTCCAAACATGAAGTCATTAATTCTAAATCCATAAACGCATCATCAATTAAATCTAGAGTGTAGACATCTCCAACTAAGAGATCTGAATCTAAACTCGATCCTCTCACTTCTGTACCACCTGAAGGGGTTTTTGCAAGCAAACATAGACAAACAGGAAAAAACACCGTTAGCACGAAGCTAAGTATAACCACCCACTCAAACCCTGTAAAGCATTCTAGCATATACATTGAAAACGTTTGATATCTTTTAGCAATAAGTTAATCTCAAATCATCTTTAAGATTATCATATTCTTCTAGATACTTGCACCCCTATAATAACAGTTGGCATGCTTATATATGTATAAAATTGATCATGTAGATTCATCAACATATAGACTTCTCAAATAGCTTATCAAGCAATTCATGCTTACAGATAGGGTCATGCTAAAAGACCATATAACAGGTATTTACATACTTCCACGCTTTTATCACATAACTTATCAAGTAGAACCTCTACTACATCACAATAATCATGCTCAAGGAATATCTCGAGTTAAACTTCTCATTAAACAATCTTTTACGATGTTCTATTCCCATACAATCCCATGTAACATTATGATGTGTTTCTTATGCAATCTAGTGCAACAATATAATCATACTCTTATGCAATCTAGTGCACCAATATAGTCATGCTCTTATGCAATCTCGTGCAACGATATAATCATACTCTTATGCAATCTAGTGCAACAATATAGTCATACTCTTATGATATCTCATGCAACAATATAATCATACTCTTAGGCAAATCTTAGTGCAACAATATACTCATACACGTATGCAATCTAGTGCAACAATATACTCATGTTCATATGCAATCTCGTGCAAATAATATACTTATGCTCATATGCAATCTAGCGCAATAATATACTCATGCTCATATGCAATCTAGTGCAACGATATATTCATACTCATATGCAATCTAGTGCAACAATATATTCATGCTCATATGCAATTTATTGCAACGATATAATCTTACTCTTATGCAATCTTGTGCAACAATATACTCATGTTCATATGCAATCAGTGCAACGATATAATCATACTCTCATGCAAACTTGTGCAACAATATATTCATGTTCACATGCAATCTAGTGCAATAATATACTCATACACTAATTTATAATTAAAGTACTTTCTATGGAGGTTTCTTTGTTACTTTCTTGAGTCTCTTTTAACTCTCTTTCTTTCTATCGAGTCTAATTGACTTTCATACTTGAGTCCTCTGTTGGACTCTCTTTCTTGAGTCTCTGTTGACTCTCATTCTTTCTCTTATACTCGTAGATGCTTAGGGTTTCACAAAAGTGTGACTTACCCCATCGGGAACGGCATAATTCCGACCCAATATCTCATACCGTCTACGGAACCAATCTCGTGGCTCAAACTTTTTAGAATCAGGTATCGAACTATTAGTGTGCACACCCCCTAACCAGGATTCCAAGCCGACGTGAAGTTTCCAACCTCGTAACGTGGGAATACGCCGCGTTACATATACTGGGACCGCAATGTCCAAAATATCTCCCGAGAGGAACATAGCCAAACGGTATCCTCCAAAACCTCACCGATATAGATAATACATAAATATATCTCTCATGCATGCAACATTTCTATTACTTCTCAATGCATCAAAGAATGATATACCACATGCTTATGTTTTTGAAAGTATTCTTGGACTCACGTTGGCCATTTATGCATCTTTGAAATATGACTCATGTGAAATGTCAAAATGCTCTATAAACATGCTTCTAAATCATGTATACACTAACATGAAATATTCAAAAATATATTCAACATGCTCAGTTGCAAAATAGCAATTTCTATACATTTCACTCAACAAGTATGCTTCTATTCTCATTGATCAAATAATCCAATTTAATCATGCTTTCATAATAAATCATATTCTCAAAGGATTATGCTTCTTTACTCAATAAGAACATTATTTGATCACATAATCAACAATTTCTCAAAAAACAGAGAATTTAGCAAAATATGCACTGTGTAACATTTCTTCACAAAATCATTCTTATCATACTTGTTTTTAATCCAAATTCAACGAAATCAAAGCCAAAACGTGCGTCAAGACGACCTCGAAGAGCCGAGCCACAAGGGGCCCGGCCACTGCACAAAATTTCTCACAGACAATACTCAGGGACCTGGGGCGGGACTCTTCATGGTCTGCCCCCTGGAGTCCTGTTGATGAGCCAGGACTAGGAAACGGCCCTCCTCTAGGGTCGTGCCCTACTCCCGTTTCACCACGGCTCTAGCCGGCGGCCCTTCTGATGGGCCACGGCCACTCTGATCTGGTGCACACTGTGTTGTGCACCAAATGGCATTTTTCCTGCAAAAACTTATCTAAACATGTCCAAAACAATCTCAACAACTCACAAACACATACTAAAACATTTCTAAGCATAAACACATCAAAAGCTCATAGTTTCTACTCATTTCTACTCAAAACTAGGCTTCACAAAGCCAAATCTAAAGAGGAATCCATGGGGTTATACCTCTTGTAGTATAGTCTTCTTGCTTGGATCTCTTCTGCCTCTTGGCCTAGGTTGAGCCTCCTTCACCACCCATACTTCCTAAAACACCTTCTATCCTTAGCCTATAAACTCAAAGACTAAAGAAAACTAGAAGATAAAAGATGCTAGAATGAAGGATGACAAGCTTACTAAATTATTTTCTTTCTTCTGTTGTGGGTAGTCTAGAAAATGAGGAAGAGGCAAGGAATGAGGTTAGGAAAATGAGATGAATGAGGGGGGTTTATATAGGGTTCAAAACCCTAGGATAATTCACAATGATTGGTTGAGGGCAAAAGGGTAATTTCCCAAGCTAAAGATGATTCTAAGAGGGATTTTGGATGTCTTCGTGGTCCACCGTGTAACATGAACCATAGGCTATAAATGTTATTTCTTTATTACTTTGGGGTTGAAAGTGAATTTTTCCAAAAGCTATATGGTGAACATTTGTTCAAAATTCCCTTTTATAATTCTCCTGGTCTCACTCAGCGTAAAATTCTAGATTTAAATCTTGGTACGCGAAGTACCCGAAAACTTTGGAATTTTTGAATGAAATTCATTTCTTCGGTGTCGAATTAATTTTAAAATGAAAAAAAAATTATTTTATTCAAACACCGATTGATTGTAAAAAATTTTAATGGAGTGAAAAAGCTACTTTGGAATTTCTTAATACTAGATTTATAAAATGAAATTTTGGGTTGTTACACTCTATCCCCCTTAAAAGAAGTTTCGTCCCAAAACTTAGAAGAAACGGGTGGATCAAGTTCTCGAAGAAAAAAAGTATTATAACCACAAAGGTTAGAATTTTCTACTGAAAGACTTGGGAAAGATTTAGGAATGTTTGAGTTCTTATCTATCTTATCGATATTCTAACAACTGCACCAACTAATCTATAACTGAGCTTATAAGCTTAACTAGTTACCTTGATTGAAGAGGGCTGGGTAACGGCTTCTCATATCCTCCTCGGTCTCCCAAGTGGCCTCTTCAGACAGCTGGTTAGACCACAAAACTTTGACTAGCTTTACTTTCTTTCTTCTCGTATCTCTAGTCTTGTGATCGAGGATCCTAATTGGTTTTTCCTCATACATGAGGGACTCATCAAGTTCCACTTCTTCCGGTTGGATCACATGGGATACGTCCGGAATATACTTCTTTAGCTGTGAGACATGAAACACATCGTGTACCCGTTCTAACTCCATGGGTAGGGCTAAGCGATAAGCTACCATCCCAACCCTCTCTACTATGTCGTATGGCCCTATGAATCGAGGGCTTAGCTTTCCTTTTCTCCCAAATCTCATTACTCCCTTAGTGGGGGACACCTTTAATAATACTTTATCGCCCACTTGGAACTCAGCTGGCCTTCTCCCTTGATCGGCGTACGACTTCTGTCTATCTTGGGCGGCTTTAATCTTTCCCGTATCATCTTGACTTTCTCTCCAGTTTCTTGTAGGTATTGAGGTACAAGTACCACTCCTTCGACCGCGTCTTCCCAGCATAAGGGACTCCTACACTTTTGCCCATATAAAGCTTCATATGGTGTCATTTTGATGTGTGAGTGATAACTGTTGTTATAGGAAAATTCGATTAAGTCCAAGTGCTCGTCCCATGAACCATGAAAATCTATCATGCAGGCTCTAAGCATGTCCTCCAGGGTCTGTATAGTTCTCTTAGTCTATTCGTCGGTCTCGGGATGGAATGTCGTACTCAACTTAAGTTTAGTACCCAAAGTGGCTTGCAAGGTCTTCCAAAACTGGGATAAGAAACGGGAATCCCTGTCGGATACTATGTCTCGAGGTATCCCATGGTATTTAACCACTTTCTCAATGTACGCCCTGGACAGTTGTTCAATTGTACATGTCTCCTTCATAGGTATAAATCGAGTTGTTTTTGTCAGCCGGTCAATAATTACCCATATTTTATCCTTCCCGATATTTGTCAACGGTAATCCTCCCACAAAGTCCATGGAAATTGAGTCGCACTTCTTTTCTGGTATATTAAGAGATTGCACTAAACCTTTAGGCCTGTTCCGTTCCGCTTTAACCTTTTGACAATTTAGACATCGTTGCACGAACTCGGCTATCTCCCTCTTCATCTTTGGCCTAGCCACCAGAAATGTTTCTTAAGATCTCCGTACAGGTTGTCCACACCGGGGTGTACTGAGTAGGGTGTGCAATGCCCCTCTTCCATGATTTGCTTCTTAATATCTCCGCATTTCATAGGTATACACCAACGCCCCTCGTGTCTAATACTCCCATCTGGATATATTTCAAAAGGTCCGCATTTCCCATCTACCATCTTGGCCTTAATTCTTTCTAACTTGACATATCCGTGTTGATTTCCCTTTATTTCATCGAAGATGCTTGGTGTGACCCTCAAGGTGCACAATGTCATTTCTTGTTTAACTTCGCCATTATTTCTTATTTCCAAATTTAACCGCTGAAACTCTCTACATAACTCATCTGGCACCACCCAAATACTTCTCAAGGAGTGACTAGACTTTCTACTCAAAGCATCGGCTATTACATTTGCTTTTCCCTCATGATACTGGATCTCTTAATCGTAGTCCTTGATCAACTCTAGCCATCGTCGCTGTCTCATGTTCAGCTCTTTCTGGGTGAAGATATACTTTAAGCTTTTATGATCGGTGTAGATCTTGCACCTCACCCCATATAAATAGTGCCTCCAAATTTTTAGGGCGAAAACTATCGCAGCTAGTTCCAAGTCATGCGTAGGGTAGTTAACCTCATGTGTCTTTAACTGTCGTGACGCATAAGCTATCACCTTCCCATTTTGCATCAAGACGCAACCCAATCCTTTATGTGAGGGTCACTGAACACCTCAAATCCTTCTTCCCCGATGGTAATGACAAGACAGGTGCCGAGGTTAACCTCCACTTAAGTTCTTGAAATGCCATCTCACACTCCTCGGTCCACTGATACTTGGCTGCTTTCTTAATGAGATTAGTGAGAGGTTTAGCCAAAATTGAGAAGTCATGCACAAATCTTCTATAATACCCTGCTAGACCCAAGAAGCTACGCACTTCCGTACCAGACTTGGGTACCGGCCACTCCGTTACTGCCTTAATCTTGGATGGATCTACTATTACTCCAACTTTAGTGACAATGTGTCCCAAGAAAGCCACACTGTCCCTCCAAAATTCACCACTTAGACAACTTAGCGTACAATTGTTGGTCCCGCAATATCTGTAGTACTATCCTCAAATGCCTCTCATGATCATCTACCCCTTTTGATTAAATCAAGATGTGATCGATGAAGACTACTACAAACTTGTCTAAGTTTTGTCGGAATACCATATTCATCAAGTCCATGAAGATTGCTGGCACATTGGTCAATCCAAACGGCATTACAGTGAACTCATAGTGTCCATATCTCGTACGAAAAGCCGTCTTTTGTATCCATCACTACAAGAAAAATCGCGAATCGCGACGGAATGGCGACAGAATTTATTCCGTCGTCTATCGCCTTGTCGTTTTGTGGTAGACGACGGAATAATTTCGTCGCAACGTTTGGCGATGGAATTCGCGACGGACTATCCGTCGCCATTTGGGTGACGAAATTATTCCGTCGCGATTTCGTCGCCAATTTCGTAACGGAACTGTTTCCGTCGCAAATCCGTCGTTATTTCTAAACCGAATATTCCGTCGTCATATTATTTTTCGGTCGCCAATTTCGTCCGCGAATTTCGCAACGGAAATGTTTTTCCGTCGTAATTCCGTCGCTTCATTGGCAACAAATATTCCGTCGCAAATCTTATATTCCGTCGCATTTTTGAATTATTTTAAAAAATTTTGATTTTAATTGTAATTAATGTTTTAAAATAAAAGATACATAATTCTAAATTAAGTTAAAATACACCAATTCACATTTCATACATAATATAATCGTCAATTAAACTCTAAACAACATAATAATACATTATTAATCCACTTAATACATAATATAATACTCATTCAAGTCTAAAACAAATAATACATTATCAATCCACATTTATACATAATATAATACTCAATTCAAGTCTAAACTAACAAACAACCAAAAAATCAATTGATTTGAGATGGAGGTGATGATGAAGTACCGCTCTCCGGCCATCAATAGCATCAAGTCGTTGTTGCATAAGGAGAATAGTTTCCTTCAAACTCTGAATTCATGTTGTACATTTTCAGAAGTGAAGTAGCATTGTCGGTTGGTCGCGATGTTGGTGTCATATTGCTAGAAGTTTATCATTAGTTGGACTATGAACAACAGAACAACCATATGAAAAGTCCATAAACTCTTTTTTTATCGTGTCCACCAACCCGTCATAGTATAATTGATTGTCATCACATGCTCACATTTTCTGCCAACATCTCCCGTTGCAATTCAACTTGTTCCTAATATTTAGGATTTGTACAAAATATATGTAAAGGAATATATTTAAAAACTTAAACAAATTAACTTACATGAATTTGTTTGGCTTTTCAGCTATGAATGTTTACCCATCGTGTTGTTTGGTATGTGTATGCCTGAACAGTTCATAATACGATGGACAATGACCCAATTGTCCTTCCTACAAATTATATTTAACAAAAAAAGCAATTATTAAAGTAAGAAAAAATTCGGCAAAGTTTCCTTTGTTATAAGATATCTCCCTGTTCAATATATAATACAATTCAATTATAATCTCCAACATCAATCAATAACAATAAAATACAATCATAATCAACAAAAAACATAAAAGTTGGAGTCAAGTAAACTCTAGTTATTCATTCTACCAAGAATCCTCATTAAAAGATTTAAGCTAGTGCTTCCCAAATTAACTCTGCAGTTCCTACTCCTAAGTTCAATCAATCCTCATTATCAAATCATTCAAGTTCAAATAAATCTAAGGTTTCCATATCTTATTTCCATATAAGATAATCACTCTAATAATATACACAATTAAGTATATAGAAATGGATCACCTTAAACATTGATATTTGAATATTATGAATACTGATTCCATAATTTATTATTAAACTAATAATTTACTTCTAGGATGTCAAAAAAAAAAAACTTTTTATAATACTGGACTTCTATTTTTTTTGAGTGATTAGGAGCTTTTTACATCCTTTGTTTCAGGGGTGTAGGGTTTAGGGTTTAGGGTTTAGGAAGAAGGGAGAAGAAAGGGTAAATGAATAATAACAGTAGTTTAGTTTTGAAGTCCATACTCAGAAGTTGCATTTGAAGAAATGGATTTCAAACAGCATTCAGGGAATCAGGGTCATGCTTCCTAAGAGTGCACATTCAAGAGCATACTGCTACGAAATAATGATTTTCATGGTTTAATTGAAACAAGGATAATAAAACAAACCATTTTAGCCTCCCATGTATAATAGCATTAACACAATAAAACTTTGAAGATGATGCCATTAAAACTTATGAATATCAACCTGTTTCTTAGAGTGCAATTGGATCCTCTGAATGCCTTCACTTCTGCAGAAATCCAAGTGCATGCAAATACAAATTTAAATCTTAGAGCCTCAGTTTCTTCAAAACAACGTATTGGGAGAACTTACCAGGCATGCTTGAACCCAAATATACATTGTCTTTATTGATTCATAATTTGATACTAGGACACAATCAAATGGACAAAGTTGTATCTTTATTTTTATCAGATTCAATGTACTAAATTTCTATACCACCATATATATTCACATAGCAATTCTACAATAGCACAGATTAATTCTTATCAAAACTTCATTGTTCTTGTCGCCAAAAACCAATAAATAACAACATCCCAATACACTCTAACAAAACAACAGCATCTCAAATCCAACAAGAACAATAACACAAACACAAGCATGCCTTGCACCACCAGCAACAATTAATTGCTAATGAGAATCATAAATTGATACCTATTAACTAAACCTGCAACAATCAACTGGCAAAGTTCGATACATTGATCATTACACTTAAGAACTTCACCATGACTAAACCAATACCACACCTATATATTACAGAGCAATCCTTCTACAATAGCTCAGATTATTCTTATCAAAACTTCATGTTCTGTGTTCACGCCAACCAATAAGTATCTAGACAAAACATTCCCCATATTACGTCTGGTAAACTACTGGCTTAATGTCAAAAGAACATGCATAATCAATGATATATCATTTCACCAAAGACTACTTTCAGCCTTCATCATCCCCAATTAGAAGCCTCCATGTCAGTTACAAATTGATGTTCATTCAAACAGGAAGCGGGAAAAAGAAGAAGTCCATATGAAACAACTACCGCAAACCCTCTATCTAAGAGAGATTGCTCAACGCGCAAAACCCCCCCGCTTCAAGCTAAGAGTTACTAAAGATAGACAGTTATATATATCGGATATTGTATCATGATCTTAAGAAATCACCAATCTATCTAACTGCATTGGAATGCTTGTTCCCATCTCACATTTGAACGTCCCTTCTAGTACCTAAACGTGAAGTCTAGATCAAACGCTAAAAAAGAAGAAACCATTCTTTTTCAAGAACTCCACATAGAACTATTTTTAAAAAAAATCTTATCTGTTGACAAGCCTCCCAGAACGCCAAACAGGGACGCTTTAGAGATTAATCCTAGGCTCTATATAAGTTGGATGACGGATACATTCCGCTATAATACAAGCACGCTTACGAAGTTTCCACAAACAAAGAAGCCGAAAATTGACAAGTCTCAAAAAATGAGTAAACAAAATATATAACTGCGCATGTGAATAATTGATGTTGCAGATCTCCTCCCTTTGGAATGGGGTGCTTCAAGAACGCACAGTCCGATACTTCAGTACAACAAAACAACAAATTCTTTTGGCCGTGGTTATAGCGGTTTGCCCTCCAATAGAGTTCCAAAGAGGATGACGAAAAATGCATTAACCGGTCAAAAAAAAGGGAGACGGAGGACGACCGGCTACGGGGTTTTGTGGATGACACTGCGCAACGGGATGAC
>VALG01012309.1:0-22902 GCA_009835305.1 Ipomoea purpurea
CACCCATGAACATTTAATTGCACGACTGGCTCACAGATTGAGTTTGTAGATGGCGCGATCAACTCCCTCAACTTTCTCAATATGCTGAATTACCAGTTCTTGATTGTTTCTGAACTGATCCTTAAACATATGAACTCATGAAAAATGAGATCCAGTGCATGAATAGACACAAATCCACGAAATTCTTGAAAGTGTGAAGTGTTGAACCGATGCCGAATGACAATTTTGCTTTGTTCAAGACTTGATTTGAATTGATGTGTCTTGTGACTGAATGACTGTCGATATATATCCGATGATGTCTCCAAATCTGACTGTGATGACTCCAAGTACTTTTTTTAACGGGCATGCTGACTCTCAACTCTATTCGTGGTGTGATTTCAAAATTGAGATATCGATAAGTCTAAACAGATACAAACATTTCTTTATACGGTTGCAGCCAATTATCATCAACATAACCAAAAAACACCTGAAAATAGGAATAATTGCATTAGTTGAACAAATATGTCTTATTAAAAAAATATTAAATATATCATTGAATAATACCTGGAAAGTCAACCAAAACTGCTTTAGTTGAGCGTAGAACCGAACCATAATTTGCTTCATGAGACTGGACTCAAGTTATATCGACGTTCCATGATTGGTAGATATGAAATGCTCCATAGATGTGGGGATGGTATCGAGGCCTGCACTTTCCTCAAAATACTTTATAGAGATAATGGCATCTACAAAGTACATCATTTAGCATTGGTTCCATACACAATTTTTACATGCTTTTCATCAAATGCCCAACTCTCGATCCAGTGACTATAACACGCGGGGGTAAGCACCCCTCAATTTGGCTTTGAGACAATTTAATGCCAGAGTATAAAGTTGGAACTCAGTTCTCTTAATGACCAACGAACATATTAAAGGTGGACCCTCAAGGTGGCACCGCAATATTAGTGATTGAATTACTCCACACTATTAGCCCTTAAAACCCTCCTAGCAGGACCATCTCAACAAGTATGTAGCATTCGCCTCCAATTGAATGGACAATCAATTTTTCTTTACCTCGTGTTGTATTGGGATGCAGATTTGTTATTTGGCAACGTAAGCACCACCACCGCAGCACAACTCGAAATATAACTGTAGGACTTCTTTATTCTTATCCCGAGACCCCGTTGTTAATCACAATAACCATATCCGAGATCCCGACCTCTACTTTGAACCCATTCAATTAAATCTTCGCTTGAGAATTCATGAATGCCTAATAACAAAAAATTATTTGTATTCAATAAATAAAATTATACACATACCTACGTATTATATATGAACTATACCCATTTTTTTTTTTTTTTTTTTTTTTTTTTGCCTGTTTGCGGTTTAAATTGTCAAGCTTTACATTCTTTTTACCTCTAAAAAACCTTAGTATTAAATGGATAGCTTCCTCCCTTGGTCATCATCTGTATTCATTTTTCCAATTCTAGCTAGGTCGTTATATACTCTCGTGACCCCTTCCCTCTCCCTATCATCTCATCTCTCGTTCATTTTAGAGCTTCTTCTAGGAAAGTATTATTTCCAAGACTTGTGTAAATTTCATCTCTTCTCTCCATACTCCTTTTGTTGGCTTGGTGTTCTAAGATGAGGCGTTACTAAGCTAGATTGTATTGTTGTGTTGGTTCTGTTGCTTTGAGAAGAGTGGAGATGGGTAAAGAAGAAGAGCCTAGCTTGAGTTGGAGATGGAAGAATTCTTGAGGTTAAGCTTGAGGTATGGAACCCATGGATTTTCCCCCCCCCCCCAAAATTCCCGCTATATCTCTTGCCCTAGAAAGATGTGATATTATTTGTTCAAGTGATTTATACTTATAGTATTGGTTTTAAAGTGATGAAATATATGTTATTTGTTGTCATTCCTTTCTTGGATGTTTTGGAGAAGTGGTTATCTGTGTGAAGTGTTAACAGGAAAGCGTAGCAGAGAACCTTTCTGGAGTTCTACGACGCATAGGGACGGATCGACGGCAAGAGTCCGTCACCAATGGCCTGGGAGTTCCGGACCCATACAGGACTGAGTCTACCGACTAAAATTTAATCACTAATGGTTTGTGTAGGAGGTTTCAAGTGTTGGTGTGTTGAATGTTATACTTGGGGTTGATTACTATGGGTGTGACAATTTTTGGGTTAGCTTCAATTTGATGTGTTAAGCTTTGAGAAAATTGTTTAAAATGGGATTTAAACCCCTAACCCCTTGTTTAATAACCCAAACTTCTTCCCTTAAGAAACTTCACCCTTTGAGAAATTATCTTGTTTATTTAATATATTACTTAGGCTTGAAGGTTTATTTATAATTAAAAGGATTTTTTTTAATGAAATCATAAATATGTTTGAGAAGGGTTTAAACTACCAAAAACTATGATTTGCCAAGAAAGCTCTATTTCAAGAATTATATATATATGAGCATTTGTTTTGGGGAAAATCATGACTTGGTGTTGAGAATATATAGCTATATAATATGTATGTGGTGTATATTGATATAGAACGATATTGAAGCTATTCTATTATTTCCCTAGAATTTCTTAGCTATTAACATCGTAGACTGGGAAATACTATGTATCCCTAGAAATGGTTTACATCTAAAGCTTTGATAATGAAAGGTATACCCCATGGTCCTGTCTGTGCTCCCTGTGCACGCGGCCCCGGGCCCTTGTGCCAACTACATGTCTTTCGGGCCGTGTTCATGGGCCCTTGTGCCGTACCTGGGCAGTCTTGACGCCCATGTTTGGCCTTGAGTTTCGTGAATTTGGATAAGAAAGAGGGCCCCCAAAATGTTATTGATGGGACGATTTAGTGAGATTGTTCACAGTAGTAGAATTAGAGGTTCATGCCTTTGGACATTGATTGGTGGTTATCGTTCCTAATGCAGTTGTGTATTAAATAGAGAAACCATGAACACTTGTGAAAAGAATTATTAGAAAACATGACTAGAAATGTGTTGTATGATAATGGGATTTGAAGCCTATTTTGATGGTAGAAATGTACAGAGCATGTCTTTTTGCAAACTGGCATGATTGTGTTTCTTGAGAGTTCTATGTGATATATAGGATTTGTAGTATGTTGTACAGTAATTTGCATTCCAAGTATATCATTGTTTTAAAAGTGCATAAGTGGCCAACGGGAGCCTAAGTATTACTTCAAAAATTCATGAGCATGTGAATACATTATCTGTTGCATTGAGAAGCTATGAGATGTGACATGCATAAGTTGGTGCATGATATATATATATATTATATATAATATATATTATATATTAATAATATATATATATATATATATATTATTATATATATTATATATATAGAACTATTACTTAGAGGATCAAATGAGGACATTCCTCACATGAGGATGTGTGGATTAATCCTAGCCTTAAATATTGTCTAGATGTGTGGTTGTTATTTTATATTTAATTTTATTTCCTTGTGCACGGATTGAGGTGTTTTTAGTAATTTGAATTTATTTTCCTTTCATATTTTTATTTGGTTTGGGTTGTTATGCATGTTTATAGGCTAATTAATTAAGGTAATGTGTATAGGCTAATTAATTAAGAAAAGGAAATCAGGATGTAGTAGTTGGTTTTATTCAATTCCACCGATGACAATGTCTTTTGTAATATTAAAGGAAACAAAAATATATACAAACGTGGTTTTAATTCGGTATTGCTTTGTCTTATCGTAATTGACGATTGCATTGGACCGAATAGATTTTAGTATTGTATAGAATGAAATTAACAAATATGTTCGAAAGGATAATGGAGTGGGTAGAGTATAATTCTCATATGATAATATTATAAGTTCGATTCTTGTCAGCATCCTTTCGATTGAGCCCGTTACACATGGTATTTATTGAGTTTAAGTACAACAATAAACAATAATACTGATTGAAATGTATGTTTTTCCCGTCAATTTTCACTGGTGTAAGTTGGTGTGATTTGTTATGAATTGTGCACTATTGTTTTATGTGATTGTGCATTTATGGCAATTTGGTGCGTTAGTCTTTTGTGCAGTTTGTTATTTGCTTTGTGTTTTTTTAGGTCTGTTTGCATTTTTCTTTATAGGTGGTAGGGTTATGTATGGTGTTAGGTTCTTGTATGCAACGGTTAGTATGGATGTCCATGTATGTCTTTTTTCCTTCGTTATTCGTTGTCATGGGTTATGGTTTTTGTTATCGTATGTGCATCATTGTTGACTGTATTTATGCATTTATAGCATGCTGGTAAATTTATTTATCCTATGTGATTTTGTTTTTTGCTTTGCATTTTTTTTTTGTATTTTAGCATTTTACTGTATTCTTTTATTTCTGAGTAGTTGCACACGTGAAGTCAAATACAATGCTCAATACATATGACCGAACTAAATCACCAAAAGCTTTGCAGATAAATAAGTGCACATACATATCATTATTGTGTTTAAAAATATGTCCTCGACTAGTGCCATATTGATATTCCAATCAGAATATGGATTCCAAATCACCAAAATACGGTGTTGGTTGTGTATGTAGGCCACGGGTGTCAACAATTACCACACACAAAGCTACCATTAGAATCTAACACAAAGTTCCTTAATAACCAATACAGTGCCCCATTCGTAGGAGCATTTCTACCACCTGTAAGTGTAGCAGATCCCCAAAACCAATTATTTATTTGAAATGACCCAAATTTCTTCATTGGCTCCACTAAATTCTTTGACAGTGCACAGTGTTTAAATGTGGAAAATCTTTCTTCCTCTTCAGGCAACAATTCGTATTCTAACGCAGTGTTTGTTTGCTCCTTATTTTGTCTTCTAGTTTGAACTGGTGGGTTCACGAAATCATCATCGAGGTTCGCATGAACGGTATTCGGTCTCAACTGGGTCGTGGTTTATTTCTTCTTCCCTGCAAATTTGTCCCAAATTAGATCAGCTTATACAATGCACAATGGTCAAAATCCCAGCTGCACACTCATCATGACTCCCATTGCAGTTTATGCATTTTACCCCAAATCTACTATTTTCACTGCAAATAGACATTTCGTAATCCATGAATACACTTTATCCCTAACACACCCATCACATTTTTTATCTCATTCACGCACACATTCATCAACCAAATATGTATGGTACCACAATGATTTATATGCACAAACTTGACATTGAAGTACTGCACAGATTTTTAAAGGTCGGCTGGACTCACCAAGCATAAATAGATCAACATCCATCACATTTATAAGTTTGTAAGTAAATTCAACACAAATGATGCAGTTGAGAGTTCCATGCACATTTATAAGTCATAAACCACAACAATAATATGCAACTCTATTTAATTGATAATGAAAATATAAGAAAACCATTTTACTACACATACAAACCGCTAACCACATTCCCATATGCTACAAAATAATTGTCACAACAGGAAATACAAATTTGGCTTGAACTTTATTTAGTCCAAATGGAAATAAATTCTTGCTCCTTTGCATTACATCAAAACCACCTCGTTCCAGGTTAATTGGCAATATGCTCTGCTCTGCAAATGGACTTGAACATTAAAAAAACAAGTTTGGATAGCACTGCTCAGTTGCAAACCAACAAATGCTCATATTAGCTACTTAAATACACACTGTCACAATGGAAAAATACACACTCACACAACTACGATCCAAGGACAGACAACAGTAGCCAAATGCACAAAAACAAATGTGCACAAATGTTATAATTTAGTCCGGCTAGCAATGCAAATATATAATCTAACTCAGTTGCAATCAAACAAATGCTCATACTAGCTTCGAAAATGCACACTGCCAAGCTGGATACATGCACACTACCTCAACTGCAAAATGCACACTCAGAAATGCAAAAATTATTTCTATTTTGTGTTTTCATTAAACAAAATATGTGATGGTAGCGAGCTTCAAGCAATGGAACCAAATCAAAATGTTTATTACCAGTAACCTACCTAAGCCAATTCAAATGTTCAATATACACCAATAGTCCAAAAAATGGGAAAAAGCATACACACACAACTACGTACCAAGCACAACCAACATTTGCTATTTCAGTTAAACAATGTGCAAAAATGACACAATTTCGTTCGCCTAGCAGTGCACATAATCTAGCTCAATTGCAAACCAAATAATACTCATACTAGCTCCTAAAATGCAACTGTAAAACTGGAAAAATACACAATTTTTAATGGAAAAAAAAAACACATCAACGAATACATACCATGCACACGTACACAGGTTTTGCCATATGCTAGGACTCACTACACCTGCAAGTTGTCGATTGAAACCTAAATAGCATTTTAAGCAACTCCCAGAGGAAAAAAAAATCAAGAAGAAAATCTTAAAGGAAGAGAATTTTTTAAAAAATCTCTTTGGTTATTTTAACTTTTTCTGGTAAAGAATAATACACTAATTAACAACTGTGTTGACAGAGTAGAAAGGAAAGATTAAAAAAATCACATTTTTTTCATAAATAAAGAATATATTTCAATCAAGAAAAATAAATTGCTACAATTAACAACACAAATGCAGAAAATAACATTCAAAAACAATAACAAAGAAGAATAACAATCAAGATGAATAGCGACATTGTAAAATTAACCCAATTGCAAACCAAATAATGCTCATACTAGCTCTTATAATGCACATTTTTAAACTGTAATTATCAATTTGCACACTCACACTGTAAATTTCTTTTCCGCACAACAACATCAATCGTGCATTGGAGCACAACCCTAGCTTAAGCGCTAATGTGAAAATGGGAATTTTTATCGATTCTCTACTAGGCTCCCCACCCATAATGATTTATTCCCAATTTCAAGCTTTAACAATGGCGGCTAAGTGACAATCGGCACACACAAACAAAAAGGGGTAATATAATACCTATTTTCTCCGTCGTCTCTATCGATGCTCTCTGTTGGCTACGTCGTGGGGATGCGTCGACCATGGCTTCGGATGGGTTTAGACACGTGCACTTGGAATTCTTGTTGGTTGAAGCTCTTGCTCTTCTTCTTGAGTATACGGTACGAGAATCTAGTTCAGCGAGAGGGGAACTAAAGCAATGGGATGGATTTTCTTGCAGTTTCCATTGTAACAATTGCAGTTTCTCGACAGCTTCCCCTTCACTTCCGCCATTTTAAAGCGTACGTTTCGCTCTTTCCTTTCTTTTATTGCACAATCAATTTTTCACTTACCTTTTACCCCTTATATTAATACCAACTAGACTTAGGCATCCGATTTCCTGCACGTTTCAATTCTCTCCTTAATGTAATCGGCACCGTTAGATGGCTGATCTGATGGATGTAATTTGGCCACAGTCCTCACCTAATACCATGTCCTCACTGTTGAACCTCACCCTATATACTATATATATATAATATATATATATGTAATAATATATATATATATACTATGTATATATATGTATAGTATATATAATATATATATATATATATATATATATTATGATATATACATATACATATATACTATATATATATGCTATATACATATACATATATATATATATATATATATACATATATATATAATATATATATATATATATATACTATATAGCAATATGTATATGCATATATACATAGATATATAATATATATATATTAATATAATATATATATGTTATATATATATTATATATATACATACTATACATACATATATATACACTTATATACTAATATATACTTATATATACTAGTTATATATAATATATATATCATGCTCCAAACTTATGCATGTCACATCTCAACAGCTTCTCAATGCAACAAGATAATGAGTTAATAACCAAAATGGTCCATCGACTATGTCGTAGTTACCAATTTAGTCATCGACTACCATTCTTACCCAATTAAGTCCTCAACTATGTAATCTTTGCCTAATTTAGTCATCCATTAACTTGGCTGTTAGTTGATGGTTAAAATTAGGGCAGAACTGTAATTTAATAAGCTTCCTTCATTTGATCTCTCCTTCAACACTAGTTTGTTGCTCCTGGGACCTAGAACAATTCTGAATTGCTCCTGTGCATGATGGATATGTTCTTCAAAGGGTATTTCTTTTTAACATGTATAAATGCATTTGATAGAGGTTGCTTACCGAATGAACACATGGAGGGTGAATTGGTGTTAAAGTCCTAGAAATGAGGTTGAAACTGAAGAACTGAAAGTTCAGGGTAGGAACCAATTCAGAATTCCTAAAGAGGAGAAATAAGATTTCCCGATCCTGGAATGAACATTTGGCTGTGCATTTTTGTTTATGAAAGGTGAAAATATTTAACAGCCTGTTTTCAACAGAATGAAAATAAAGGGAATATGAATAGAATTTCAAAGTCAATAGAGTAGAGAAGGAAGGGCTATTCCATTGTTGGACTCATAAAAAATAACACTGAGTATACGAGGAATAACATTCTAGAGTTTGGTTGGCTTAAGAAATGAAAAATGACTATACCATCAAATAGCCTAAATACCAATGTTGCAAAAATCGCGCCCAGGCGCCGATTAATCGGCGCCTAAGCGCTAGGTGCCATTGCGCCGCCGCGAAGAAGCCATAATCGGCCATCTCCGCGCCGGCCGGCTAGGCGCCAGCTAGGCGGCAGCCTAGACCGCCTAACCGACTGAACCGGCTCCTACTTTAATTTTTTTTTTATTTATTATTTTTTTTTTTACGAAAGTTCGGGAAGACATAACTTTTGACTCGGTTGTCCGTTTTGGACAATTTTTTTTTAGCTCTTAAAATTTTAGTTTTTTTTTTTTTTTTATGTATTTAGATGTTTTAAACAATCTTTTGAACACTTTTACAACCACTTTTCGTAAATTAATTTCTAAGAAATAAATATGGAAACATTATGTTTAATTACTAAATTTTAAAAAATTTTAATTTTTAATTTTATTTTAATTAAAAAAAAATAAAAATAAAAATAAAAAATCGGCGCCTAGGCGCCCCCTTTGGCGCCTAGGGGGCGCTATGCGTGTTTTGCAACATTGCTAAATACCCATATTCACGACTGAATCTGATGACCTCAATATATTTTAGAGAACACAGATTAAACTGAAGAAATCCTATCCTATTTATTTAATATAGATAACCAAGAAAAATATATATTATAGATGCATATGTATTCACTATTTATAAATTCTTTATATTACTGTTTGAATATAAGAATTGTCTCAAGCATGAAGCACGTAACCTAGCCACATTGAACAACAAAAAACCTATGCCAATCATCTTGAATGAGCCCTGGACTGTCATGGAACCCACTGTTGTAAACACCAAATCTGGACTACAACCATCAAGTCCACTTAGACTGAGACCATTGTGAACTCCACAAAAACATTAACAAAACTAGCAAGATTTCAACTTCTAGCCATCATGAGCTGCCTCTTGGCATTACAAGAGATGGGGGTAGAAATGAGAGGTTTACAAAGGGTGTTTTTGCCTTCTAAAATAGCAAATCTGAGTCAGGGGTTTGGACTGCATTCCCTGGAATAGAAAAAAAAAGGTGTTGGCAATTCCATGGGATTCCTATCCCATTCCTGTGTAAATTTTGTGAATAAAAGATGCCCAGTTAAGGATTTGGTTGGAATTGAAGGACAACGCCTCCTTGATGACGTCGTCTTCGTCTTCTAGAACATTCCCTTGACTTGCTGCTCCGGTAATTTCTACACTTCCCCAAGCTCTCGGCGGCCACCAGAACGCCCACAAGCAGGAAAGAGCCGCCACCCATCGTAGCTTGTACCCGACCACCGCCACCATCGTCGCCGCGTCCACCACTGCGCTATCATCCGTTCCTAGTTATTCCAACCCGCCGGCCAGCAGCTATTATGATCCAAACACCGCTTCTCCTCCACTCCACCACCATCGGCTTCCACTCCCTAGGAGACCACTATTTCACCGCCGCCGTTCATCCTCCTCCACCTTGCGATCTCGAAGGCCTTGTTTTGGGTCAGTACAAGCCGTTGTTGAAGGAGAGATAAGATGATGGAAGCTTATAAAATTACAGTTTACCCCTAATTTTAACCATCAACTAATTAGAAAAAGTTAACAGAGGACTTAAATTGGACAAAAAATACATCGTTGGAGGAACTTAATTGGGGTAAGAATGATAGTCGGGGACTGAAAATTGTAATTACGACATTAGTCGAGGGACCATTTGGTTATATTAACTCTATATATAATTTATCTACATCGTGTGAGGTTTTGGAGGGCCTGTTAGGACATATGTCCTTTCGGAGTAAAAAGCAGAAGTAAAACGGATATTGCGATCGAGAAGATTTATCATGTAACGCGATGCATTCCCACGTTTACAGGTTGAGAAATGCCCGCCAGGACTTGGAATCCCTGTTAGGGGATGTGCACACTAAAAGTACGATTCCTGATATCCACAGAGTATGAGTATTGGAACTACGAGATTGGTTCTATTGGGTGAGTTGAGTATGTGGCGACTAGATTGCCGAAGCGGTTAGGTCATTTCACCATTCGTGAAAACCTACCTCCCCACGACTGTTTTAGAGGTTCCGTAAAGTTACGAATGTGGCGGATGCACGAGAATTGCACCGTACGCTTAGGGCTTCGCATGCGCAGTTACCTGCCTCCGCACAAAGAAGAGGAAATGAGAAGTATAAGAAAGTTTGAGCAAGAAAGATATCGGAGTCTAGAGACTCAAGAGAAAGAAAGCGATTCTTCGTCACTCTAAAGGAAACCTCCACAAGAAAAGTATTCTATTTTACAAACGAGTGTAGATGTACTTTATAGAAACACGAGATTGCATTAATGAGAATTGTCTGCACGATTGCATTTGAGTAATGGTATTGGCACGAGATTGCATTTGAGTATAGTATTGCACTAGTTTGCATATGAAAATGACTAACCGAGATTTGTATATTGAGAGATTGCCTTAGTTGCATTTTGATGGTCTTATAAATCCAGTTGCATGATGAGAACTTAGAAAGCGTGAAGATAATTTCGTATTGGTTGTTAGTATGAGATGATGATAGCATGAGTTTGTATATGAGAGATTTGTTATGTAAAATATGTGTTGGTGTATTTATGTTTGATGAGTTATATTATATTTTGAAGCATGCCTGTTGTATTATAGGATTGCGAGCATATAGGAAATGTCTTGTGAAGTATCTAAAGTTGTCTAAAGTGTGAGATTTTGTCTGTTGAGTTTGTGAAACAAATGTTTTTCCAAAGTATAATACTATAGTATTTTTACAGGGGTGAGTGTAATTTATACTTAGCTTTCGTGCATAACGGGTGTTTTCCACTTGTCTATCGTGTTGTTTGCAAAAAAACCCTTTCCAGGTGGGGGTCCAGCGTTTTGAGAGATGAATCGAGTTAGATTAGTTTATATTTTTTTCTTGTAGATCTAGTAGTCTAAACTTTCTTTATTATTATTGATGTTTTGATGGATGGATTTGTAGACTTACGAATTCTTATGTTTGATGATAGACACGCCAGGGGTGTCAAAAGTGGACCCGGAAGCCCGCGGGTTAGGCATCGCACCCGCCCTGCCGATGGGGCGGGTTAGGGCCGCAAAAATTAGGCTCGCGAAAATGGCAGGCCAACGGCATGGCCCGCGAGGGCCAGAGCCCGTGCGGCAAACCCCCCGCGTTAGGATTGCGGGTTGGCCCGCGAAGCCAGGCCATATTTAAAAATAAATAAATAAATTATATTATATAATATCTTTTTTTTTTTTAAAACCATATATATAATATCTTAATTCTTAGGCAATGTCTAGATCTGGACTATCTAATAATCCTTCGCCAATTCTTAATTTCAATAATTCCTAAATCGTAGTTCTTCGATTCTCCCGTCTCCATTCGCCGTCAAACTCATGATGCAGAGAAGGTACTAAAAACTAAATCATCAATTCTATACATCTTTATGAATTACTTAAATCGCCTCCAAAAGTCCAGCAAACATATATATTTATTATGTATTAGTACATAGACGGGAATTGTTGAGGAAAATATGAAGCCGAGAGAGAAATAGAGTGTGTGTGTTAAACCCTAGCTTTTATTCGACCTTCTACAGTTCTGCTCAACGCGCGGTATCGGATCCAGGAGATTTGCCCGAGGTTTATGGATTTTATGGAAGTTTTCGGTGCATTGGGGTGTATCATACACCGTGTACACCGTGAGGATGCGAAAGAACGACCAATAAATAGTGCCATATTTCAAGCGATTTTAACATGTTTATATACTATTTAATGTTTTTTTTTAATTTAAGTGATGGCCCGCGGGCCAGCCTGCATGGGGCGGGCTTGGACTGTATAGTTCCAAGCCCGCGGACTTCGCGGGTCGGGCTGCAAAAGCCCACCAAATAAAAAACCCGCGGTGGGGCGGGCCGGCCCGCATTGACACCCCTAGACACCGGGGTGTTTTTCCCCAAGTAACTTTAAGTTATGTAATTCGAATGTTAGTTTGGTTTAATGATTTAGTTCCATCCTTAGCCTGTTCAATCACCGTGGAGAGGTGGTTGTGGCGGTGACATTCCCACTAGTTTATTATTGAAGTTATTTATCCGCTGCTTAGTTTATGTTAATGTTGGTTTTAGAATTGTAATTAAGTTTAAGAAAAGTGGGTTGTTACAATGACGAAGAGAACAAACATCTCATTTACTGTGTGAGTCGAGCCTTCTATGGAACTGAGCTCAAATACACGCATGTGGAAAAATCATATTTTTTTTGTAAATGCTGACAACCATGAAGCTGAGCTACTATTTTAAAGCTCATCCAATTAATTTATTAACAAACTAACCACTTGAGTCGGTTCTAACGGAGTTCGGGCACGTCCAGTTGCCTAGTAAGGTGGGTAATGAGGCTAAGCCAATTTGGCATCTTTTTCAAGCGAAGGTAAACCATCAAAGGACAGACGTTGGCATACTTCATTGTAGAGTGAACATCCAAGGAGGTAATAAAATAGGCCCGAACTGAGGAAGAGAAGTGGTGGACCCTCTTAAACGATGGATCCTTAATGCAAAAGGATGCGGAGGCGGGGTCATCTTGATAACCCCAAAAGGATTTTGATCGTATTACGTCTTTTGATTCTACTTCAAGCTCTACAACAACGGGATGAATAAGAAGCTTTCATTGGAGGAAAAAATAGAGACAGACAAGCTATCGTGCTATATATGCACTGTAGCAGCAACCCCATTCCTGAAGCTTTCCCCATTTCCCTCTCTCATAGTCCTTCTCTTTCTAACAAATGAAAGAAACACATTTTCCTCACGTGTTTTCGTCTTCCTTAGCCCTAGGATTAAGTTTTTGGTAAGTTTTCTCTTCTTTTTTTGTTTTTTTTTTTTGTTAGCTTTTTTTTTTTTTTTTTGTTAGATAAGGTTATCTGAGATAGATGTGTTTATGTGGGTTGTATGCTGAGGTTTGGTTGAGAAATGGAGTTGTTGCTGTGATTTTGGTATGAGAAGAGATATGTAGAAGACCTATCTTAGGGACAAATTCTTGCTTCATGGGGTTAAAGAATAGAGGTAACAATTTATGTTTGTCAAAATTATTTTGCCCTATTTGCTATTTGCTTATATGTTTATTAAAATCTCATGAAATCTGTTATTTTACAAATCATGGTAGATAAAAACTTGTTTTGATTTTTGGCTTATAAAATCTATGTATATACGAATGATTTACAAATGAAAATGTGTTTTGTGATGTGTCTTAGAATTTTGAAGAAGTGTTTACTAATTTCTGAGAAGTGGTTTTTTATTGCAGATCGTTGAAAATTATGGTGTTTCACTTGGGTTTTTCTATCACGGGTCTATGAGGCCCTTCGACCAATCCTGTGGGAAGGCCACGGGATGAGTGGCGGGTCTATGGAACTCGCCACCCCATCCTGTGAGGAATGGAGGCCACATGTCCATGAGACCTGTTGCTTCACCCCGTGAGGGACTAAGGCATGGGTCCTATGGATCCGTTGCCCAAACATGTGGGTAATCTGTATGTGGTATTTTTGTGTCCGTTGAGCCCCATTGTTTAACCGGTTGGTATATTCTTGGTGATTTATGTGGAAGATTATGATTCCTAGAGAGTATTGTTTATGAGAAAATCATATTTGTAGAAATTGTATTTTTTCTAAAGATTACATGGTTTTAATAAATCTCGTATTTATTTGGAGAAATTATATATTTTGAGAAAGAGTATTTTGAAAGATTATGGACAGTAAATAATTATAAGAATGTAGAATTTTGTTTATTTGTTGAGAAACCTATTACTATTGAGAGTGGTTTATATTTTGAAAATCTATGTTTTGAGAGATATATAATCTATCGTGATATTATAGAGTTCGGTGAGGACTGTTATGTTGAGAAATGACATTTTGATAGCCTTTGGGCAATGAATAATTGTATAAATGTATTATGTTGGAGGATATGTTATAAAAATGTATTATTTTGGAGGATATCTTATCTTGATGATTTCGGAGGATATGAATGTTTTGTGGGTTAAAATCCTATTTTGAGGAGTATTTAGTAGAAATCATTATGAATACTAGGGCTATATGTCCTATTTGTTTTGAGGAGTATTCGTAGAAAACATCCCAGATACTGGACCACCTGTCCTGTTTATATGAGGAGTAACCTGGTAGGAAAATCATGGGTTACTAGGGCTAGTTATACCATTTGGGCATAGAAAACCGTTTGGGGTGTGCACATTAAAAATTTTAATCTTAATTTCCGCGAAAGGGAAATATGGGGAGTGTTCGGTAGAGTGGATTATCATTCACTAGAGCTTCATTGAGTTGATGTCCTTGTGCCCCTTTCACTTTTGGGAGAGTGGGAATTTTTGCGGAGGGTTGAGTAGTGAGTTACTGTTCACTTGGACTTCACTGAAATGATGTTCCTGCCCACTAATGAGATTTGAGTTTCTCCATATCTATATGAAACTTGGAAATGTTTTGAGTTCATCCATATTTGTGAATATTTGAAAATGATCTTTGAGAAAGATGCTTTGTATTCCACCATACTTATATATCTTGAAAATGGTTTTGAGAACGGTTACTGCTTTGAAAAGCATATGATAATTTGGAAATGATTTTTGGAAAGGAGTACACCTTGAAAGTATATTTTGGAGAAAATTATGTTTTTAGAGAAAATTATCTATCTGTGGAGAAATGATAAAATTTTGAAGAACCATTATTTTTGTGTGGTGTTCAGTAAAAGTGATTACGGTTCATTGGGCTAATTTCTATTCATCGGGCTTAGAATCCCATTGGGTGTGTGTCACTAAAGGTTTTGATCCAGTTTCCATTTACCCTGTTTGAGTGGTAGTCAGTAGGTAAACCTAACTACTTGGGTCAATTACTACCTAGTGGGCTTGGAATCCCCTGGGGGTGCACACTTAAAGTCTTAGTCTAGTTTCCAAATAAGTGGATTCTAAAAAGAGTGTTACTTCCCCATACATAAATATTAATTCTCCATACGCGTATACATAAATGGATTTCTGAGTATATCTCCACATATATTTTGAACAAGTATACTATGAAGAGTTATGAGATAGCTTGTTTTGATAAAACTACTATAATTATTATTTCAAAAGAGTAATTGGATAAACCTTCATTTTTCCTCCCACTCCCAAAGCTATATTTATTTTAAATACAAAGATGTGTAGTTGGTGTTTCTTGATTGAATTGATATGTGAATGGAGTAGTATTCTTTTGAAAAGAATGTGTGAGTACCCCTTTTGTGAGAAAACTCTTTATTCTTTCCAAGATTGTAAAGTGTTGGGGTAAAATCTTTGGAAATTGCTTTGAATGATTATTCCAAAGTCTTTTGACAACATTGTAAAGTATGACTTTGAGGAAAATCTATATTTTAGAAGTACATCTATTTTCGAACTACATAGGTGTATATTACGGGGTAGAGTAAGCCTTACTTAACATGTTTATGCTAACTTTGTGTTTGTGTGTTTTCCTGACTTCTTGTTTTCAGGATTGGAGTAAGTGGCTAGATGTGAGATCGTGTTTGTAGAAGCTCGTAGCCACCCTTGTAGCCAACCCTATTATTGAGGTGTATTTTTTTATTCTAGTAGTTTGGATTATAAATTTGTAATATTGCAGTTGCTTTATCTAATCGGCCTGGATTTCAGAGATTCCACGTAGCTCAGTCCGCCTATTTTCTTATTCATTCTCTCTTAGTTAAGTTGTGGATTGGAGTTAACACCTCTCCTTCAGTTTTTTGCTTCATTCATGGGTCGACATTTTCTTCGCGACCAAGAATTGTGGCGTGATTAGGATCTAGCCTGCGTTGGTGTGGTGCTCGCAGCTATCCAGTTATAACGTCACTAAACACCCTACACTCCTTTTACGTCTCCGTGTGAGTTATATCCACTAATACCTATATATAACCTATATCCTGCATCCATATAATCTATCCTAAATCAATGAATATACAACAGCGATATCAATTCAATAATAAGCCTTTAATTACTCCTCAATATGATCTTAATTCCAGTTATTATATATCTGTTTAAAAAAAAACGGGGTGTTACAATCTAATAGAATATGAATGAGATATATATATATGCTATTTTAGAAAGATGGCCATTGTGAATCGATACTCTCGGCCTTGTTATCCATATTCATTTGAGGATTAGACTAACAATTAATAATCCGATCATGGAAAATTCCAATACACAAGACACATACATAAATGTAATTAGGATTAGGGGGTAAGATCAGAAGACCAAGAAATAAATTAAAATCTGGTCCGGCCATTGGGCCTGCAGGGTAAGCATCTATCCATGTAATAGGTTGAAGTAGATATGACATTCTAGCACTAGATCCTCACCTTGCCACTGAAAAACTGTGTCTTCTACAGGATCTTTTAGCAATCGGACTTCCATATGATGGAAACCTGACATAGGAAGCAAGCAAGCTAATTAAGAGTGAATCAAAAGAGAAGAGTTACGAATAATTCTGTTCGATCCAGCTTCCATCGCAGTCCAGATCTCTAGCACCTATTTATACAATCCACTTCCACATAGGATCTATGGTAGGCGCGCTGTACATACTGTGGATATTTTTGTAACGTAGATGCAGAAAACGAAGGGATATAGTTCCCCACCCTAATACTCCATAATTCAGGTGTGAAAGTGAGTGTACACCTTGATTTATATTCGAGCATATCATTGGTGTCAGAGCTACCGATAAGTAGATATTTTGACATAGTTTACACATTTAATTTAAATCTTCAATTTTAAAATTTTAATGAGGCTATGGGGTAAATTGTGTAGTCCTAATTGATCGATTATGTAGCCTGTAGATAAAAGGAAGCGGGCACGTGCAAGAATGAGCAAGAAAGGTAGCATTTTCCAAAGGTAAAAAGTAGCTATTTTGCAGCAAATAACAAAGACACATAGGTCATGAAGTAATTGGAAAACCAAAAACAAGTTTAGAAGAAGAAAAAAGGTGTCCAATGGAACGGTATTTTGTAATTTATTTTTTCTTTTAATTTTATTTTTTTACAGATCGTGAAGAGTGTTGGGCGTAGATGATCCTTAAGGTAGTTTTTGACACCTTGTGTTGGAAAAATAAGCTTAAAATCGCATATTAAGACTGGCTATTTTGTGGTAAAATTAATCGAGTGGGCGTCCAACATTCCAATTCTGGGTTCGGTTCAAAATTTGGATTCAGATTCTTCGCTAGTAAAGACGAAAGAGATTTGTGATATCGTACCGCTCAAAAAACGGATAATGGCGTGACAGTAGAGATATTGATTTTTCAACAGTGAGACAATTTTTGAGTTGGAAAATGAAGGGAAAAAGTGAGCTTTTGTCCCACACTTGGTTTGGGAAGAAGATTTGCCCCACTATTGATATACAAGCCGCTCTTTTTAAGCTTATTAACTGTATAAGCATAGAAGTTCGTCTCTCTCGCAGGGAGGGGGGGGGGGGGTGCAACAAGCCGTAATTTTAAATTGCGCCAATGCCTTATGCTCAATTCGGTGGGAGGTAGCAAATAAAGTTTTAAGGAAAAGAACAATTTGTTCAAACTCGTGCTAACCTCTACCCAAAATATTCCACTTTTTCCTTCCCAACTTTTTTCTGTTTTCCCATATAATAATAATCTTTCGTATGATTATTATTTTGGAGTTTTTTCCCCCTTATTACCCAACAATCTTAAAACCTTATTTTCGTTTCCTGTTGGTTATTTATCTCTAATTTCCTAGAAGAAATGGAGAATCCCGCTTTGCCAGTTCATGGCGAGGAGAATGGTGTTGAGAACAACAATGGTGGGAGGCAACAACGTTGCAAATTCCCAAGACCCCAGTGGAACGTTGGTTCACAAGATGGTGGGAACACTGAGGGATATATTTCCATGACTCAGGTACCTTCGGTACCGCGTGGCTCGGCCGAAAAGACCGGAAGAAGTTACCGGTAGTGGATCGACGGACTTCAAGGGTGGTAAACAAAAGACTGTTATTATACCTGACAACTCTCGGCTTTGGCAAGGTTCTTGACCGAAGAGTTCTCGAGTTACAGGGAACAGATGCCCCAATCCGTGATGACAGTTGGGTGATTAAAGAAGATTCAGACTTCCTAATGCCGAAACTACATCTTGAACGGATTATGTGATAGCGTTATACCGATGCTATGATCTCAAGATTGGCAACAACGAAAGCGATGTGGGAAGCCCTTGGATCATAAGATATAGGAGAAGTGAGAGGGATGCCGACGCAAAGAAATTTGTGAGTTGGCCAATTCCTTGACTTCAAAATGGTTGAGTTCCAAAACCGTGCTACAGTCAGGGGGGTTGAAGATCTTACAACCTTTTAAAAATCTTTGACAAAATCTGTGACGAGGGCAATGATGCTTGATGGAGCCTTCCCTAGTGGGATCTGTTATCCACTTGCTGCCTCCAGGGTGGAAGGACTTCAATAACTACCTTAAGCATAAGCGAAAGGAGAATGAACTTGGAGGACATGATCCAGCGACTCAGAATTGAGGAGAGGAACAAGACAAATGATGGGAGGAATCCTGTTACTAGTGGAGTTAAGACCAACGTTGTGGAGCACGGTAAAAGCTCCAAGAATAAAAAGAAGGACAAGCGAAAGCTAGGTCCGAATGGAGGCATTACCAAGAAGAAGTTTCATGGAAAATGCTTCAATTGTGGCAAGTCTGGCCACAAGTCTTCTGAATGCAAAGTTCCAAAGAAGAAGAACAAGAATTCTGAAGCCAACATGGTTGAAGAAAGCAGTCAGAAGGAGGTCGAGATTAGCCTTTCGGCTATGGTGACCGAGGTGAACCTCGTGGACTCTAACCCACGAGAGTGGTTTCATCGATACTGGTGCAACATCGCATTTCTGTTGCAACCGAGAGATGTTCAAACACCTTTGAGACCGTTGAGGGCAAAAAGGTTTGGATGGGAAACTCTGCTCAATCTGCTGTGGAAGGCGTGGGCAAGGTGGTTTGAAGATGACTTCCGGGAAGGAACTGATGGTTGAACAACGTGCTGTATGTTCAGAGCTGAGGAAGAATCTAGTGTCTGGCTCGCTGCTGAACAAACATGGATTCCGCATGGTGTTTGAGTCAGACAAGGTTATTTTGTCTAAGTTAGGAATGTTTGTAGGCAAAGGTTATGTAACTGATGGGCTTTTAAAGCTCAATGTAATGCCTATTGTCATGAATAAGAGCAAAGTTACTTCCGTTTACTTGCTTGAGTCTTCCAATTTGTAGCACGGTAGACTAGGTCATGTTAATTTTAATTCTATGCGTAGATTAATTAACATGAACAATATTCCTAATTTTCAAATTACCCCACCAAATAATACAATTGTGAAATTTGTGGTTGAGGCAAAACTACGAAAGTACCTTTCAAATCGGTGAAAGGGAAACCGAACCGCTAGAATTAATTCATAGTGATTTGTGCGATTTTAGATGGATACAAATGAGAGGTGGTAATAAATATTTTATCACATTTATCGACGATAGCACACGTTATTGCTATGTGTATTTGCTTAAAAGCAAAGACGAAGCCTTGGAAAAATTCATTTCTTTATAAGAATGAAGTTGAAAACCAACTTAATCAAGAAGATTAAGAAGGTTAGAAGCGATAGAGGTGGTGAGTATGAAGCACCTATTGGTGACTTCTGTACTAGTGTAGGTATCATGCACGAGCGTACAACACCTTATGCACCTCAATCAAATGGTGTTGCCGAACGAAAGAATCGTACATTGAAAGATATGATGAATGCGATGCTTATAAGTTCAGGCTTACCTCAAGGAATGTGGGTGAGGCGATTTTGACAAGTAATCACCTTTTAAATAAGGTACCTCACAAGAAGCTCGATAAGACTCCTTATGAGTTGTGGAACGGTAGGAAACCTTCCTACCAGTACCTGAAAGTGTGGGGTTGTCTTGCCAAAGTTTTGGTGTCAACACCTAAGAAAGTAAAGATATGTCCTAAGACGGTGGATTGTATCTTTATTGGCTATGCACATAACAGTAGTGCTTATCGATTCTTAGTACACGAATCCCTTAATTCGGACGTACATATGAACACGATAATAGAATCAAGAAATGAATCTTTCTTTGAAAATGTATTTCCTTATAGGTCCAACGAGGGACCGAGTACGTCAAAATGAACGTTTGACGAAGCTATGGATAATGATAGTGAGGAATTCGAGAGAGAACTCGAGCTTGAGCCGAGACGTTGTAAGCGAGCGAGAGTTGAAAAATCATTTGGTCTTGATTTTCTAACTTACTTGTTGGAGTATGATTCGGTTACTCTAACTTGTTTATTAGAAAATGAACCCGATTTTCTATCTTGTTTGATAGAGAATGAGCCTCGAACGTATGTAGAAGCCGTGACTTCTACAGAATGACCAATCTGGAAAGAGGCTATAAAGAGTGAAGAAGTGATTCTATTATACAGAATCACACTTGGGAACTTGTTGATCTTCCTCCAGGTAGTAAACCCTTAGGATCCAAGTGGGTCTTTAAAAGGAAGATGAAACCGGACGGTTCCATCGAGAAGTATAAGGCTAGGCTTGTAATCAAGGGTTACTGGCAAGGCGAGGGCCTTGATTACTTCGACACGTATTCTCCTGTGATGAGAATAAACTCCATTAGGATGATACTTGCCATAACTGCACTTCGGAATTTGGAAGTTCATCAAATGGACGTTAAAACCGCTTTCCTAAATGGCGAATTAGATGAGGAAATCTATATGGAACAACCCGAAGGGTTTGTGGTTCCGGGCCAAGAAAGGAAAGTGTGTAAGTTGGTTAAATCGCTCTATGGTTTGAAACAAGCGCCTAAGCATGACACGAGAAGTTTGACCATGCGATGTTAACTAACGGGTTTAAAATAAACGAAAGTGACAATGTGTCTACGTTAAGGAAACGATAGACGGCTATGTCATTCTTTGTTTATATGTAGATGACATGCTCATCATTGGTAGTAACAATCGGATGATCAAGTCTACCAAAAACATGTTAAACGCGAGATTTGACATGAAGAATATGGGTTTGGCTGATTTAATCATCGGGATTAGAATCATTAAAAGACCTGATGGTCTTGCGTTGAGCCAATCACATTATATTGATAAAATCCTTGAAAAGTTTAACAAGGATGGTGATCGAAAGACTAGGACGCCATTAGATCATAGTATTCATCTAACCAAGAACCACGGGGAGTGTATTTCTCAAGTAGAATATGCTCGGGTTATTGGTAGTTTGATGTATCTTATGAGCTGTACTAGGCTGGATATTGCCTTTGCGGTTAGTAAACTCAGTAGATATACGAGTAACCCCGGTGCCATGCACTGGACGACAATAGTGAAGGTCATGAGATACTTGAGGTAATACTCGGGACCTTGGACTGCACTATAGGGGGGGGGGGGAGGGGGTGCAAATCAAATCCGAAAATGAGATGTGTGCTTAGGCAGGCCGAAACTGAACATGCAACCAGATTCGTTCTCTGGCAGTGACCGTTCAGGGATTAATCACAATCGTTTCGGAATTAATTTTCTATTAATTCCAATTTTTAAATTTGAGTTTAATCCTAGTTAGTGGGCATGGCTGTTGGCAGGTGTTACACATTTGGTTTTAATACCATTTAATTGCCATGTTGAAATGATATCACTCAACACCCCTATATAAGAGAGGGTAGAGCAGTAGCAGTTTAAATAGTACAAGAAACAAAGGAATTCCACTATGTTTTTCAACCCCGAAACTATGCTTCTACTACTCTCTTTTCTTTAGCCAACAATATTCATACTTTGCTTTGTTCGGCGGGTTCTTTGTTTGGGTGCTCAAACAAAGAAATCATAGCACATTTTATCATGGGAAACCTAGGCTACAACGCCTACTAGCACTTGTGGGAGGTAACAAATAAGTTTTTAACGAAAAGAACAATTTTTTCAAACTCGTGCTAACCTCTACCCAAATATTCCACTTTTTCCTTCCCAACTTTTTTTTTGGTTTTCCCATATAATAATAATCTTTCCCGTATGATTATTATTTTGGGGTTTTTTCCACCTTATTACCCAACACCTTGGTCCTCACACGTTGATACTCACGGTCGTGAGTGTCAGTGTGAGGCTAAGGTTTAGAGAACCACGATCTACCCTCACGATGATCCTGTGAGGAGCGTTATGAGAATTGAACTAGGCACAAAAATTGGTTCTTATGTTGATGCTCACTGTAACACCCCGTGTTACGGCCTTCAATCCCGGATTATTATTATTTAATTACTCCCGTTAATAATAATTAAATATGATTTAATTATGTTAGGTTTACCTTTAATTAATTAGTAAGGGTCCACATGAACCGTGGACCCTTGCCCGAATAAGAGTCTTAAGCCTATTAGGAATAAAGGAAGTAGGCCTTTTTACTATTCAGATTATGATTAGGATCTCTTTAATTAATAT
>VALG01012310.1:0-20647 GCA_009835305.1 Ipomoea purpurea
GTTTATAATAAAATTGCACAGAATGAGATGTATAAAGTTTATAGGAATATATGTATTTTATTCAAGAATATAAATATGAATCCGACCGCCTGACGGCTGCGTACATAGGATAAATGTTTGAAAACATTTAAAACCCATAACTTTCTAATAATAATAATATATAAAACAATAATAATATCTTTATATTTCTATTGATTTGTACGAACAATACCAAGAACTTTTGGAATCAAAGTGCACGTAAAAATTCCCAAAAATAACAATAAAAAATAAAAAAAGGTTTGAGAGATCGTTCATTGCTGAGGCTACGGCATGACATGAAGCGGGGGGGTGGCCTTTAGAAATTTCGGCACCGGCGGATGGAATCCAGCAGCTCCAATAGTCCACTGTTTGTACGGCAAGAAAGTCTTCCGTTTCATCTCCTCCGACGGCCGCCCGGTTCCACCGTGTAGTGCAGTCGTGAGCTGCGACTGGTCCTCTTCTCCTCGACGTCGATCCGCGCTTTCCGTCGGACCGAAACTCGAGTTCTTTCACGTCGTCTTTGCATGATGCTCTTTTTCAGATTGCGTATTTGTTCATCAGCTCTTTTACTGCTCGCTCGCCCCTCCGACGCGCTCGGAATAGCTAAAAGTTTTCAGCTTCCATTTTCGGTACCACATGGGAAATGATGGAAGACCACCGCCGCCGACGTGACCGACGATGAAGAAGAAGAAGAACAGGTTTTCTTGACGGTTTCGTCCGATCCAGTTAACAAATCGGATATGCTTGAAAGGGAGAGGGATCTTGTTCCTTTGTGCCGGAGTTGGAACGGGCGCGTCGATCAGGTGTTTCTTTCCCTTCCTCGCCGTTGTTTGATATTCGTTGTCGTCCTTCCGGCTCTGTTCAAGTGGGCGGAGAAAGGTCAAACTCCTTCTCCGGTGCGGTTGCGGATCGCTCACTAATCCTTTGCTTCGGCGATGCGGAGAGTCCGGCGGTTTCCCCTCGTACTTGCAACCTCGGGCGGCTTCACGGCTTAATCTTGCCGCCGTCGAACAGCTCATCCGCCGCAGAGAAAGAGGATTTCTCCAACTGCCCACTAAAATCAAAGGCGAACTCGTCATAATCATCATCATCGTCCTCTTTGGGCTCGCAATTCCGGGCTCCTCTTCCCAATCAAACGGAACTCCACCGGAGGCCAGGGCGGAAACCCTGGTGGGGCTGGCGGGGGCGCTGTAAAAGAAGTTCCCAAAACGCTGTGGACTCGAAGGCGCACTCATATAAGCGTAGTACACGCACTGTCAAAATTAAACTCCGCCGCCGGCGATGTTATCATCACTTCCATCTCCACTTCTGCAACACAAATCACTATTTCTCTTCAAAACCCAGAAAGAAACTCAAGGCTTTTCAGCAACTTGGAAAATGTATTATGTATATCTATATATATATATAGACACATATATAGAGAGAGAAAGAGGAAAGAGAAAGGAAAGAGATGAAGTGAGATGAACAAATGGGCAGAGCCGCCCTGTAATATATATGTTTTCGTATTTTTATTTATCCCTCTATTCGGGTGCTGATTTTTCTCAGGTTTGACTTTGACGTTTCAACTACTGTTCTCTAATGCCAACTATGCCCTCCAGTCAATACGCTATGAGTAGAAAAAGATTCGGGGGATAATGGTCTTTTCCAAAGATATGGTGGGTGGCAGTGTGAATGGATTTTCCAAAACGATATGATTTTTACCGTTTGATTTAAAAAGATTTTTAACTGCTATTTTTCTTTTGAATTTTAAATTAAGGATTTGATGATTAATTATGTCGCATTTACTAGGAGGTACGTTTGATTTTGACGTTGTAATAATTAATTACGGAGTGATTTTATTTCGATTTTCTCCGAAGGGAAACGTAATCTAGGTTTTGTGATGTTACTCGAGTCTTGGTGTTTTCTTTTTGGATTTTGCAAATGTCTTTATTTAGCGATTAATTTTAATCACAAATTGATTTATTATAATTATTTAAAAATAAAAATTATATATATATATATATATATATATGATCTGGTTCCCATTTGATTATTTTTGTAGTGTATTAGTGCGAGTGAAACTAGAATCACTTAAATTTAATAAAAATAAAAATAAAATAAAAATAAAAACAAGTTTATTGCAATGTGAACTCATTTATCAATTACTATTAAACTAAACATTTATTTGAACAATTCGGCCAAGTCAATCCGATCAAAACTTTTAAAAAGTTTTTTTATTTATCAAACAAAGGCATTGTGATATAGTGTGGTACGTATTTGGAAGGAGTAATATAACTTAAATCCAATTGATTGGTCAATATTTGTAGCAATAAGTGACTTAACATGCTAATTACTAACGTACGAGAGAATTGGAGTTTACGGATTATTACATACTCCGTGTAAAATATAAAACTATATGTTCATAACTTTTGAATTATATATTTATAATTATGAATTGTGTCCACCTTGCAAGGTGGACACGGTTACACATCATAATTTGCAATGAACTTGAATTTATACATCTAGTACGTCTATATGCAAACAGGATTAATAGTGATATATAATTTGGTTTCATCAGATCGTGAGTAACAAGTTTACAGTATATATATAACCAATTGTGTGACAAATGTTATTAGTTTTGGTACCATGATTCTTGTTAGTATTACAAGACAGTCTTTAGAATGTGAAATTATCTTTAAATAATAGCATTACATTTTAAAAGAGAATGTGAGTTTATGAGATGTAAAAGTGTCTTATGTGTTTAGTTGGAATTATGATGATTAACATGTTTAATTAGTGTTTTATTTTGAATTATGTTGCATAATTTATTTAAATGTGCTTAATATTTATTATTGTTGGTATTGTTAATAAGGTTCAAATTGACCATTGAACGTAACCTGAAAATGTAATTAGGCCATTGAACGAAAAAAAAAAAAAGTGCAATTAAGCTACTTAACACTCTAAAAAACGTGCAATTAGGCTACTGAACACTTCAAATGTATGCAATTTTACCGAATTGCAGGTACCATCAATTTTAGCAGGTTATCTGCTTACGTGGCAGCTGAGTTGGCATTATAACCTGCTAAAATTGATGCTAACCTGCTATCAACTGAAATTGCATACATTTTGAGTGTTTAGTGGCCTAATTACACTTTTTTTTTTTTCATTCAGTAATCTAATTGCATTTTCAGGCTACGTTCAGTGACTAATTTGAACCTCATTCCTTATATATACAAATACAACAAAAAAAATAAAATAAAGATAATGTATACAAAAATATATAACATTGTCTTTTTGTATACAATAATGAATGAGACATATTTCTTTAATATTTTTGTACTTATAAATATAATGCTTTATAGAGACTAGATACTAGATATGTTCTATTGTTCACGTCTTCAAAAGCTAATAAATTAAATGTGCAAATTAGATAGTGTCATTCATAGTTTTCTACCGTTTTGGGTCTACAACCTTATGAGTTATGACGACTCTTTACCTTTGATTTCTTAAATGATTCTTATAATTGTTTTGACTTTTTATTTATCTGGGTTAAATTTCTTCCACTTATCAGATTTCTTTCTTTGGTAGACAACTATTATTATAATTTGGGAGTATCTAATTCTGCAATTGAAAAATGATGTCACCACCAAAAATACTTTAAAAACTAATTTGGATGGCCACAATAATGGCACAACAATCTTGAAGAATAGGTTGAATATGAGATAAGGCTCATTTTTCATTTGATTTCTTGAGAATTATATCCAAATTACGACATGTGATTAATTCATCGTAAGCGCAGCTTAAGTCTTACATTCCGGCAACAATTATTATTATTATTTCTCTTACCAATAGTTGTAAGAAGACTTTGTGGTGATATCTAATAATACAATTCATGGACCGACTTGTTTATTTTCAATATTAAATTTTGCTTATTGTCGTTATACGTGGTGTCGTTGTTACACTGCGTGGAGAAAGTGACAAATCATTTTTTTAATGTTATTTTTCAATTAAAAAAGGATTGCATATTATGTAAACTGATATTCCTTCTAATGCGTTTTGTAAATTAATAGCACAAGTTCGTTAAGTGGCAATACAAAATTATTATCCTAATTAGACTTTAAACTCCATGTGCTTGCAAATAATTTTTTGTTAACATGTGTTAATAAAAATTATAATAACCACTATATACTGGATTGCCATGTACGGTGCGAGTTTTTTTTTTTTTTAAATTTTTAATTCAGGTTTAAACCTGTGACCTTTCATTTGGGAGTACCACAAAGTGGGTCAAACTACCTATGAAATACTTGTATTATAAATTTTTTTTTTTTTGTTCAATTTTGTTATTGTACTTTTATTTTGTTTAATTTAATCAATGTACTTTATAAAGTGATTGCAATTAAGGACAATAGTTAATGGTATTAAATATTAACAGTTAACTTAACTTACATGGTACTGAAATCATCATTGTCACCTCATTATATTTATATTCCAAGTTGTATATTGTATTATAAATATTTAAAATTAATTATTTTTAATTACCATTCACCAATATATTACATTAATATATCTAAAATAAATAATTACAACCATGCTCCAAATAAGATTTGAACATACACTCTGATGTAATCATGCTTATACGGACAATTATTTTTGTCTCATTTCTTTTCTTGTTATCAACTTATATCAATTCCAAGCCCATTACTATAGTCTTTTTGGGCTTACACATTAGTAGCAAGAGCTAGATCTTGGGGTGGTTTGTTGTTGTAGAGGAACTATAGACCAGCTTCTATAATTTTTGTGTCATAAATTTGATTATCAATACAATTTATTTAGAATCAAATTGTGATATAACTTTAATTCAAATAAATAAAACCCATTGCACTTATAGTTCAATTCCAATTTCTATTTATAAAACTAAGACCGTAATCTTTTTTTTTTTGGGTGTAGTGAAGAGTTTCCACTGTCGAATACAGTAACTAATCCCCTCGCTGAATTGTTTGCACCTTTATTGGGTGGGACAACTGTCCTGAAGATTTAAGGTTGCTCCATATCCAAAGCCAATTATCGAATCATTGATCTTTGATTAAGGATAAATGAGTCCCTTTCCACTCAATCACATCTTAGGTTTACTAAGACCGTAATCTTACTTTAAAGGAACCATACACATTCTACTCGGATTATGCAATATTTTTCCCAGCACCCAATCATGGTGAATTCACAACAAATTATGTTACTTGCAATGTTTGTTTCTTTTTCTTTTTGAATAATAATGCATGTAATAGATTTGTATGTACTTTTTATGAATGACACTGCAGTGAGTAATGAATATGATTTTTAAATTTTTTGTTTTTGTTTAGAAAGGAAAGAATGAAGAGAACAACCAACAATTACTATAGAATAATGAATGATATGATAATGATACATGCATGTGATACGTTTTTTATTTTTATTTTTTATTTTTTTAATTTTTTTTTAATTTTTTTATTTTATTAGTATGGCATGCTTGTGCGGTTTTCTTTTTTTGGCTGCTTTTGTAAAAAGTGATGTGATACATCTATATAATTTCAGTGAGATAAATGGCATGGTAGTTAATGAGAAATCATATGTTTCTTCTTTATAAAGAGATTGAAGAGATGAATCTGCTAATAACTTGGATTGAATTCTCATTAAATGTAGAGTGAATTTCATTACTAACAACAACGGTATAATATCCTCGCTCGTAACAGTTGATACTCCAAAGTGATTGAGCTAATAAGCCTAGCTCATCATGAGAGGCAAATTATATCTGCACCTGCAGGCGTATAATGTATTGTGTCCACTGACACAAAACAACGTTGACACGACAGCGTGATGGACACTGTTCCTTCTGTTCAATCCGTTACAATTTTATTTTTTGTGTTTATGTATATTACGTTAAGAGTTTATGTGTATTATGTATTATATTATATTATGTATATTATATTAAGAGTTTATGTATATTCTACTACATGGACATATTTGTGCCCTGGTGCACATATAACAATTGATCATGAGAGATCAACTTGATAGTAAATAATTGGTCTATTAGAAGAAGTCAGTCCAAGTTCCTCAAAAACACAGTCTGGTGATTATATACCTAAAAGACCCCAAACTAGTTGATAATTGAGTGGTTGACAGTTATATTTGTTGGTTGCCATGTATATATAGTCAAAAGTTGTATATTCTGACATTCTATTAGAAATGATATTTGCTCTTGCAATTACTCCCATATTTTATTCTTTTATACTCTTCTTTAACTATTTTATTTTGAGTTAATTCCAGCCATGGTCCTCCGACTATATTAATTTTTCAAATTAGCTCCTCGACTTTTAATTTGAACACTTTAAGTCCCTTGACTTTCTATTTCCTTTCAATTGAGATCCTTTCGTCAGATTACGGTAAATTAGACTTTAAATGAAATGATAAAGTAGTTATTTCATATGCCTAATGTATAATTCTTCGTATTTCTCCTTTGTATGCGCGACTTCGGACATCATATTCACTTAATTACTTAATCCCTAAATCCACTCGAAGAACAAAATTCCATTAGGGATTAAACAATTAACTGAATCTGATATCCAAAGTCGCGTATACAAAGAAGAAATACGAAAAATTATACATTAGACATATGAAATGACTACTTTACTCTTTCATTTAAAGTCCACTTTACGTAATCTTACGAAATGATCTCAATTGAAAAAAAATTGAAAGTCAAGGGATGTAAAGTGTCCAAATTAAAAGTCGGGGACTAATTTTGAAAAATCAATATAGTCAGAGGATCATTGCTGGAATTAACTCATTTTATTTTTAACTTACTAGCATTAATACCCCTAAAATTTTAAAAAAATTAAAAAACAAATGTGTCCAATGTTTAAATTATTAGGCATTAGGAACTTGTTTTTCAACTAAAGAGGACAAATACATAATAATCATTATGAATGATTCTTCATTATATGAAATAATTATAACAATATATCTTTTAATTTCAAGAATAAATTTAAACAATCTATAAAGCTAAAACTAATTATAAAAGTAGTTTGCTTTTAGTTCCTCGAATATGCATGATTGTAAATATTCCACTTCTCGTTATCCTTGACTTAAAAAATTGGACTCCACTTTAATATATCTTTTGTCAAGCCACTAAGATTTTAATCGTAAATTTAAGATAATTTGAACTAACAATAAAATATTTTTTTAAATCAAGAATTTAAAGTGAAATAACTCATTTACTTTCTTTTACGTATAACTTTCTATATTCACACTACAATAAAAGTGATCCACATTCACCCTGACTTGCATAAGCAAAGTTTGATTCAGAAAAGTTTGATTCAAATTAACTTTTTTTAACATGTTCCACACTAACAAGAGTGTTTACCAACGGCTCCAACATTTACAATTAAAATATACCTCTCTCTCTCTCTATATATATATATAAATTAAGTTTACGTACGTGTGAATGTTTCTCGTGCGATTATGCAGTTTTAAGGTGTGTGAGTTTTGTATTTAAGGTGCGTGAGTCTCGTGCTTAAGGTGCGTGAGTTTTGTGCTTAAGGTGCATGAGTTTGTGCTTAATGTGAGTTGTTGTTGAAACTTAAGGTGTGTGAGTTTTGTGCTTAAGGTGCGTTGGTTTGTGCTTAATGTGAGTAGCTGTTGAAACTTAAAAGTCCGAGTGTTTTGTGCTTAATGTGCGTGAGGTTTGTGCTTAAGATGCGTGTGTTTGTGTTCTTAAGGTGTTTTGTTTGTGTGCTTAATGTGCGTGTGTTTTGGGATGCAAAGTGAAGATTTCAGTCAAAGTACCTATGACGTCAATGTACTATAGTATTTTGTTCAATTTAATCATTCCACCTTAGTTCTGTTTAATTTAGTCATTGTACTTTAAAAAGTGACACAATTAAAGACAATAGTTGATATGGCGCTGATATCATTTTGCCACGTCATCATACTTACATGCCAACTCATATACTCCATTTGTCTCATTTTATATCTCGGGTTCAGTTAATAAGGCTTGACTAAAGTTATTTATAATTTAATTTTTCATAATATTAAATTTAAATTTAGTATGTAAAATTTATATATTTAGAAACTATATTAAAAGTAATATTAAACACACAAAAAATCAAAATTAAAAATTATAAGAAAATACTAACAGAAATAAGCAAATTAAACAAGAAAGAGTTAAGGACATTCGATTTGAACATTTAACCTCTTACACATAAAATACACTTACTACCACTTTGCACACTCTTATCTCATTAATCCATTTAAAGAATGTTTAAATACCATTATAAAATAGAATTTGTAGAAAATTTTCGTTGTAATAAGAAGTTTCCTACGGAAAAAAAATACGGAGTATATTATTCCAAGAAATAATTTAATCTATATTGATAAAAATAAAAATAAAAATGAAGTTTAAATTGTAATATTTTGATCTATTTAGCTTTTGTAAGAAATAAATGTTTCAACTTATATTAAAATACACGTGACTTAATTTATTCAAATAAAATAAATTTACATTTGCAATATTTTTTGATAAATTAATAAGTAATATGCCTTTTCATACAAAATACAAAAAATGTCCATTATTAAAATATTATAGATCATAATAAGTTTAAAAATTACAAATTATCATCATTATTAATTTTTATTAATATAAATTTAAAATTGTTACTTATCAATTTGTTCTAAATTTTATGAAATTTTTTAATTGAACTAATTTTTTTTACAAATTCCATTTTGAATAGTATTTAATCATTATTTATAATAAATGAATAGAATAAGGGAGGTAGTAAAGTGATAGTGATGAGTCTTTTCAGTAACAAGAAAATAATTTATTCTAAATATTTATATAATTATATATGAGTTGTTATGCGACCTGTGTACTTGTTTATTCACAATACGAACAAGGAGATAACATCATATCCCAACAACAATCTATGAAAGTGTTTAAGGTATAGAACATCATTAAATAGTTGGTCCCTCCAACTCTTTAGTTACTCTGCAGATTTAGGGGAAGCTTTCCATCAACGAAGGCTGAGAAGAAGGTTAGGGCACGCTCAGGTTGATAACTTGGTACAAAATGCCCTGCCCCTCTTATTGTTACAAAGCTCAAATCCTCATATCCGACCACATAGCCACCAACCTTAGTTAACCAAACCCAAAAACAAATTAGTTTCACAACATTTTTGCTACATATATTATATTGGAAGATGTTTTTATGTACTATATAGTACCTCTCCTTTGGAGTACCATGGGTACCAGGGAGTTTTGACTGAAGTATTAAGCTTGTTTATTGCATATGTAGTTGTTGTTACTGCCACCTTGCCATCTATATCTCCACTGCCCATTCATCAATTTTCAATTTTTAGATATAAGAAATATGTGACATGCAATAAAAAGGAATTAGAAATTACATGATCGAATATGTTTACCTGTAAAGCCAGACACTAATTCCGCTACCCATTAGCTCTTTAATGGTGGGTAATACTGTATCCGGCATGTCTTCCCAGTTGCCAATGATATTTCCACTGTTTTTCAATGATACAGATCGAATGAGGACTTGGGTTCATGTAAAAATTGAGAATTAATATTAACAATGGATAAAAAGATGAGTACGTACCTGCAAGAATCCCATGACCCTGGAATCCCTGTGACATTGGCATGAAGTGCCTTTTGGACTTCAGGGGTGTTCAAATACTCGTAAATATAATCAGATGAGCAGGGATCAAATCCTCTACTAGAGCCTGAACCGAGGAAGAAGATGAACCCGAACCCGAAGAACAAAATGGAGCATAGATGTTGTAACTGTATATGTTGCCTATAGAACGATCTGCATCATCCAGAAAGGTGTCGCAGGTATCAGACGGAGATGCTGCAGACGAGAAGTTGCAGTTTGCAATGATTCCTCGGTGGGTCTGGTCGGATATGAGTGCATGCGTCCAGTAAAAATCGTAGGTACCAGAATCTTGTGTTTCTTCGTCGATAAACGCATTCCAATCTAATCATCAGCATATATACAACTTCAAGAATCAATAATTGTTTTCAATCTGATAATATAAGAATAGGAATGAATGAAATGAAAAACTTACGGCAATCCCTTTAAGGTTGATGATGGTTTGGTGGTGATTTTGTTGTTACGTAGTATAAGTTGAGCTAGTTGAGGCACGTAATGACCGGCATAACTTTCTCCGGTAATGAACAAGTCCCTGGTTTTATATTCCGGAATCTTCCAGCCAGTTCAGGAGAAAGATATAGTTATCAGCAGCCGTTTTTTGTCTCCGGTAACATAATCCGACGATCTATTAGAGTACGAAAATCCCACTCCGGCAGGCGATTCCAGGAAAATAACATTTGCCACTGCATATATGATTATATTCATCACTTTAACCATTATTTACTTAGTTAAGCCAAACACATATTTCAATTTAGTATCTGTAAATTAAACGTAATAAGATACCATTATTCCAGGCATATTTGTTTAGCCAGAGAGTTTTGGAATCGGAATTGACACGAAAGGGACCATTTTCCATCATTCCTCCATTCCCGAAAGAAGAGCAGCCGGGTCCGCCATTGAGCCACAAGACAAGAGGTTTGTCAGAAGGGGTTTCAGACTCTGCAAAGTAATAGAAGAGGGCACGGCCGGCCTGGGGATCCACAGTCACGTACCCAGAAAACTGTGAAAACTTCACGCCTTCTGGTTGCCTGAAGGGCAGAATCTTGTCTGCATCCTTCAACCCATCTTGAGCTCCTATGAACACAGTCCCCAAATCCTGAGCCTCATTATCGTCTGGGCATTGTTGTTTTGTCGTTTCTGTTTCTGGGTTTTAAGCACTGATTCCAGTGGATCAAATTTCCTCCCCCCAATGCTGTAGCATTCTGCAAAAACCAGGAGGTGAACCCCGCAGCAAAACTATGAACATACATCCCCCCTTCATTGTCGCCTTGTGAAACATTAAATTCAACCCACTTATATATCGAGAATATAATAATGTGAGTTGCCGGCTCTGGTTCATTTACTTTCATAGAATTTACCGTTTCACGTCAACTTGGTTGTCTCACTTATCTGAACATTACAATAACCTTTCTTTATATGCGATGCATGGCTATCACAGCCACCCGAAACATTACATAATTTGTATTTTCAATTATTATTTTAAAAATTGAGGGTAAATTTGTCTTTTAGTTATTTTTGGCTGAATAACAGATGAAATGAAAATTGAGAAAAAATGAATACTTACGTACATTGAGACAATTCATTGAACTGAAATTAACAAGACTTAAATAGTATAGAACCAAACATGAAATTAACTCCATTTAAAATATTCCACATTTGACAAATTCACCCATACTTACTTAACCATGGTTCATAGGCAACTGGGCCGCTAGTCGGCAACAGCGCCCTAGCGCCTAAGCGAGCCTATCCGGCGCCGTAGGCGTGTCGCCAAAAAACAGTACAGTACTTTTGCAATTTGACAACTTTATAAGAGGCTGTTTTCACATTCAATCAAATAACACAATCCAAATAAATGACATAATGACAATTCAATAAGTCATAACAGCAAAAGATATTAAAAAAAAACTCAAAGAAATACCAAATACTTCAACATCCCAAAGATTGAAAGTAATCAAACATCTACAAGTGATATATATATATAAGTCATATAAATGAAAAAAATTATCAAGGTCGAGTCGGTCGGGTTACACTCACAGAAAATTGCAGTTTAACTCGCGAATCGGACGATTTATAGGCGCTAGCGGCGAATCTCCTAGCGGAAGCTAGTGGGGTAAACGCACGGCCTAGGACAAAAAAGCCCTAGCGCTAGCCCGATTACTCGGTTCTAGGCGGGATTTTTACAACCCTGCTACTTACTAGCAAAGTCATTTCAACAATCAAGTTACAAAATCTCACATGCTACATATCAACATTTTCATCACAAATTAAAAAAATAATAATAAAAATTGTATCAATCTATTTGATTTGTTATACTTCTATTTCTATCCTTTAAAAAATATTCACACTTTTGTCAAAACTTAAAATATCCACACTTAAAAAACTCACCATTCTACTTACAGCAATTTGAAAAAATCTCCACCATATAAAATTTCACCATATATATTACTTCAAGTCAATTTCAATCTAATCAGTTACAAAATTCTCCACATACATATAATCTATCATTGTTTCATATCAAAAAACAAAAGTTTGTTTTTATCAATCAAATTTATTTGTTATACTATATTTTAACCTTCTAAAAAATATTTCTAGTTTTGGTTCTAAACACTTCAAATATGTACAACTACTTGGAAAAATCTCCCACATACTACTTGCAGTCATTCAATCTATCAACTAAAATTCACACGCTATATATTATCAATTTTTTCATCTCAATAAAGTATAATAAAAATTTGTTTATCAATCAATTTGATTTGTATACTTCTATTTTTAACTTTAAAAAATATTTCAGTTTGGTTCTAAACACTTCAAATATTCACACTTGGAGAAAATCTCACCATACTATTTACAGCATTTGAGAAAATCTCACCATACTACAAATTTCACTATTTACTTACTTGCAGTCAATTCAATCTAATCAAGCTACAAAATTTCACACGCTATATATTATCAAATTTTTTCATCTCAAATATATATATAAAATAATAATTTGTTATCAATCAATTTTGATTTGTTATACTTCTATTTAACTTTAAAAAATATTTCAGTTTTGATTCTAAACACTTAAAATATCACACTTTGAGAAATCTCACCATATTACTTACTAGCAAGCCAATTCAATCTAATCCAGATACAAAATTCTCACATGCTTATGTATCATCAATTTTTCAATCTCAAATATAAAAGAAAAGGAAGGTGAAGTGTGAAGTCTAATAATATAATTGATAGTGTAAATAGAATTGGGGGTTACGAATATACTACGAATACGTATGTTGTGAACAAGTAGATTAGGCGCTCTATGGGTCAGTCGTCTACGTGACGATTGAGCGGTCCGAGACTACGTAGTATTACAAGTGGTGAATGGTTACAAGTGAAATATAGTGCAATATAGAGTAAATCACAAGTGGTGTGATGTTACAAATTACAATCACATGAAGGTCACAAGTAGTGATAGTTGTTACAATTTGATGAATATGACAAGTGAGGTGAGACCCTCATATTTATACTAATCAGGTTGGTCTAAGCATTTAATACTCTGCTGCAAGTGGTTTGACGTGGCGCATTCTCGTTGGGTTGTTAGACGGTCGCCCGCAACTACGTACAAGTGACTGTCCGAGGCGACAAGTCGTTATCCTTACAGGTTGTCAATTGTCGTTCTGCAAGTGTAAGTTAGCTTCCATTACTTGTCATGTAAGCTAAGTTTTTTTCCGCTCGCGGAGTGCATTGCACTACGGGTAGACTGGCCCGAGTGGAGCTCCATCGGGGCGATTCCAAGGGTGATCCGATAATATCTTCATCTGTCACGAGGCTTGTTAATACGAGTGATATGATCGGATTGCAAATGCTTTGGTTCGTCTGGTTGATAGCTATAGTGGACCAATCGTATCCCTAAACGGACCACCCAGGTGATCTCACGAGTTAGTCCGTATGCCTATATACCCATCAATAATATTATTTTTTTCAATTTTTAATGGTTCATTTAAAATTGAATATAGAGTAATTTTAATAGAATTGTAATTTTTTTTTTTCAACGTTGTTTACCAAACTTTTCATAACTTCATTCACACTATTAAATGTTAACAAAAGTCACATGCAAGCTTAGCTTACCTAAATATTAGTTAAAACCTAAAAATTATTATAAGTTAACTTATCAACACACCCATTATTCTAAAATTATCCCCTATTAGTTCTACTTTTGACAACAATGTAGAGAATGAGAGAGACAAACTTGGAGAGTGATGATGGGCATTACAAAGCTGCTAACTTTGTTATCAAGGTATTTCTTAGCACAGATTCTGTTGGCGCAACAAGACAACCTTCAACCTTGCTTCACTATGATTGTGTTATTTGTTTTCAATTGAAAGTCTGAAATAAGGTACAAGAATTTGTGACAAAACAAGTGGAAATTAAGCCAGACATCTGTCTGCAATACTGCATTACAAACCTAAACTATCTTATTATCACTAGAAAATGAGAGGAAATATTGCATTGATTCCAATTTCCAATTCTAATGGTGATTGTTGGCTAGGAACATCTCCAGCAAGGCGAAAGCTCTGCGCGTTTAAACTGTGGAACTTCATGGCCAGCACCTCTGACCGTGGCGAAAGTTAAACCCTCGTACACCACTTTGTATCCAGCCACCTGCAAAAACAACATCATCAAAACACTTGGTTTAAGGTACAACTTACAATCTTGCAGTTCTGAAAAAAATGAGGTTTAAGCCTACTTCTTTGGTGTTGTCTTTCCATGGATGCCAAGATTCGATCACGTTCAAGTTCATAGCTTTCAGGAATAGCGGGTGGCAGTCACTGACACTACTGAATCAACATCACCGCTGCAGAAAACCATGAATGAGCAACTAACTAACATGAACCAATTCATATAGTTTATCGTAGTCATGACAGAATTTGAATGAGAAACCTTACTTTACCTAAACAGAAGTATTTGGAGCCCAGATGTTATTAACCTCCTGTATATTGGGTACATGGTTGATGGGCGTCTTTCCAGTTGGGATGATATCACTTCAAGAAACAAAATGTAACAGAATAACTGAATCACTGCAAACCTTAAAACAACCTCAATTAAGAACAGACAGACAATATATAATATAGGTTGCAAATTAACCTGCAGAGTTCCAAGTGTAAGGAAGCTTGGTCTGTTAGCATGCAAGGTCTTGAACCATAATGGAGATTGAGATAAGTGTGAACATAGTTTCCTTCACAAGGATCGAATTCCAGATTTATTCCGATGTACTCTTCCTTCTCGAATTTGGAATCCAAACACAAAGGCCCATAGATGTTGTAATAATCTATTCCTCCAACCTCACCCCTGCAGCTATTTCAAAATGTTCACATGTTTTGCTCACATTCCCCAGACACTGCTCCACCAGCCCCCGGTGAGTTTCGTCTGAAATTAGGGCGTGGCTCCAGAAATAGTCATAGCAGTCCTCTAATGTCCGTGGCATCGTTCATTATCCCGTTCCCTAATCTGATAACAACAAGACATATGACAAACGTTTTTTTGTAATCGATCGAGTGTTGCAATTTACATAAGAGCGTGTGTTAAATTTTACCATAACTCCTTGAGTTGGATCTTAACGTTGCCCCGGGCATCGTATTCCTTTGACAACTATATTTCCAGCTGCTCGGGGATGTAATACCCTGTGACAGCCATAACAACAGTATCTATCTGTCAATTTACTGCTAACATAAAGTTAAAAACAGACAATCACCCAGCAAATTTGAGTACTTTAGCAGAAATCAGAAGCTATAATTCACCCTGCATAGCTTTCTCCCTAATGTACAAATCCCTAGTCTTGTAATCTGGGAATCTCTTGAACCAATTACCAAGAACTTTAAGCATCCTCGGCTGTAACAGAACAATGGTATATTTCAAACAAACACAAAAAAGACAGGCATTGAAGGGATGAGAGGATCGGAAACTGGGAATTAAAATGCTTTTACCGGTCCTCCTGTCTCCTGACTTATCATAATCCGAGGAAGTTGTGGAAAAGAGAAACCAAACGCCGGCGGGGGACTCCCAGAAATAATGTATTTGCAACTGCAACATTATCATCATCATTAGCGTACCATTAACGTCCGTAATAGGATAATTAAGGTTGCAGGCAGGTATGTAATGGAAGTAGTAAGTACCTTATTCCATGCAAATCTTCTTGAGTAAAGAGTTTTGCGTCTGGGTTTAACGCCGAAAGGTCCAATCTCTACAAAATGCACCCATTCCAAGTGGATGAACACCCAGGACCTGCTTCAGATGAGAACAGAAAAATACTAATCTAAAAAGATTCAAGAAAGACTGGAAATTAATTAAAGCTTGAAACTATGATATCTCAGCTCGTTCACCTCCATTCAAGAAACCATAGAAGTGAGAGGTTTGGTGGCAGAATTCTCAGCAGATTCAGCAAAGTAATAGAAAAGGCTTCTCCCATTCATCTTCAAAACACCCACATACCTGCGTACCTGCTTGAACTTCACATTTGACGGCTGTCCGGAAGCCCCCCGGCGATGAGATCATCCTCATTGCTTCCCACCTCGGAAAATGACGACACCCGATTTCTTCTTCGGTCACTGTGCTCGCTTCCTGCATGGCTCTATTGACGGAGATCGGCTGAGCGTGCATTTAGCACGGCGTAAGGACAGTAATCCCCGGCCTTGATCAATTTTGCTCAACCCATCCCCAAATCCCAAAAATGTTACCATCATAATAAAAGAGTAAACACATAATGGAATTTCGTGGATAATGAACCATGTTTCTTTTCCATGGTTACTATACTATAGGTTGAAGAAGAAAACATACACTAAGGGAAGACTTTAATTTGTATGCTTCAATAGTGGGATATAAGGACATATATATAGGGAAACTGATATATAGACTATTGTTACTATTGTCAATCTTTCCAAAAGTTTGAATCCCCAATTCCGGATCTATGCTCCGATCCGACAGAACATCTGAGAATATGTAAATCAATATAATTTCATTCAACTCAGAGAACTATACATTTGTTTGTTGCATACAAGGAGTACAGTCAGCCACATTAAGGTTGCTCACACACTGCCACGGGAACTTTCATTTGTTTGTTTGATTCGCCCATTTTTTTTAATCAATCCAAGCAATGTTACATAATATGAAGTGAAAATGAAAGTACATACAAAATTACACATCTCTACATTAAAAGTAAGATTTTAGGGTGATCGGTGGAACATGTCACATCGTAAATAGAGATATAAAATGAAACAGAAATTGGAATATGCATAATATTAGTCCTATATATAGCCATCACCAAAATCATGTTGCCATTTTACCATTTGTTTATAAATTTATGAAAGGGAAAATTGCATCTTTTGGTCCCTGAGTTATACCCAAGTTCCGACTCAGTCCCTGAATTATTACCGTAGCCTTTTTAGTCCCTCAGTTTTGAACGAAGTGGCGCATTTGGAACCGACCGTAAAATTGACGAAAATTATAAAATATAATTAAAATGTGGTAAGAGAAGGGAAATTCACATTTTATTCCCCTTTTTATAATCAAATCACTCACAACATTATTTTTTATTTTCTTACCTCTTTATTCTCAAAATTGTTCAACTTCTAAAAAGTATTTCCAATAATCTTTAGTATGACTATGTTATGAACCCGACTCTCTCAATAAAAATTTAAGACTTAGCAAAAAAAATAAAGAAACACTTGATTCGTTGTCTTCAATACGTGTGCAAACAGACTATCCCTATCAATTTTCAAATTTTTACTAAGTCAATTCAGAGGTATATAATACAGAATTTTGAGATACCAAATGATGTCAAATTTTCTATTGCTTTTAATGAGAAATTCACCAACATATACTTGAGATATGATGTAAATTTTTTTTTCTAAATGCAGTAACTTTCGTCAATATATTTTTAAAAAAGTTACAAAATTTTTTAAATTTTCATAAAACTGAGTCTTAGGTCCTCATTCATGTATAGTTTAAGAAGGACAGAGGAAAAAGGTGATGGATATATATATTATAACTATAATATAATTTCATATATGTCAAGATATACGATTCTTAATCTAAGGTACTGCAAAGTTATGGAAGAATTTTATGTACTAAAAATCTCAATTATCACTTGGTGAATTTGTCATAAAAATAACTAGAGAAATTTGATATCTTCTTGTATTTCAAAGTTATGGTTTGATTACATTATATTTAGTAAGGGAAATCAGAAAACCTTTAGGATGGTGTGTTTTTACATCCTGATGACAATGATCAAGTGTTCTCTTGTTTGTACTGAGTCACATGTTCCTTATACGAGACTCAAGTTACTAAAAAGTCATACGGAGATTATTGAATTGCTTTTGAAATTGAAGAATCTTGAAAAAGAATGCTAGGAAGTTGAAAATAATGTTGCAAAAGTGATTTCAATATAAGAAAGAAAATAAAATGTGAATATATTTTTACCCTTAAAATTTTAAATATTTTTTTTAATTTTTCCTTTAGTTTTAACGGTCAGGGACCAAATGCGCCACTTCGCTCATAACTCAGGGACTAAAAACGCATACAGTCATAACTTAAGGACTGAGTCGTCACTACCATTATAACTCAGGGACCAAACTCGCAATTTTCCCTTTATGAAATTTAGTAAAGTTCAGTAGTTCACCGATAGGCTTACACATTACTATTCTTTTTCTTTTTCTTTTTACAAAAGGCCAAAAGCTATCTATGTAGTGAAATATTTGATAAATATTCGTACTACTATACTCATGTGACAAAAGTGAACTTTTATCTCATACGAGTGTTTGAGATTAACGGTGTGAATGATTTCTTCTTCTTCGAAAAAATTGAATCCCCAAATCTTTATATTCTTGTCTAACAGAATATTTGAAATGATGTACTATTTACTGAATCATTGAGTTAAATTTTTAAGAATGTGTGATTTTCTTGTGTGATTACGTGATATCTTATCTCAAGGCAATAATTCAAAGATTCTCACTTTCTCAGTGCTTTATATATTCAGTTGTAATGATTTTCTGCCTATACTTTACATTAGAAAACTTGATTACGTTATAGGACGTGATGCAATAATTCCAAAAAAAAAACATTTAAAATTTGTCTACTTTTGTTTTTTTAATTCCTTTTATACCTCACTTTCTTTCTCTTTTTGTTTTGTTTTCGTAAATTCCACTTTATTGATATGTGTGCGTGTGTTTATATATAAGATAATTTTAGAAGTTATTCCGTATTACTTTAATTTCTGAACAAATTCAAAATCACTATATTATGTTTTTAGTAAAATATGACTTGTGACGCTATTCAATAAAAAATTATAAAGTGGTATATCAACCTAAAAAAGTAAATAGAATATTTTAATGTGTATTAAACTTGAAATTTTGTAATTACTAAATTAATTGCATAATAAGCGTGGTTGGGTTACTCTCAAGTTAGTATTACTTCATAAAGGATGTGTTTGCCAATTAACTAATACTTTGTAGTTAATTGTGCTAGTTCTTTTGATTAACTCATAGTATTAGCGAATTGTAAGAATTTGGTTGATAAATTAACAGTGTACAATTAACTGGTAACATGTAAAATGATGATGTATAACAAGGCGTTTGGTTCACCATAATTTAGTTGTAGTTGAATTGTAATTCAGTGGAGACCTCAATTACATTGTTTGGTTGAGGAAATTGTAATTCTACAGAATTGCGATTCTCTCTTTTTGTTGAATTGCAATTCAATGAATTTGAGAAAGGAAAAACATATGAAATGACATTACTACCATTGGCTATTATTATTATTATCATTACACAAAGATATTTTATTTTAGTCTTTATACCACTTATTTCCTTCTCAATTCTAATAATTCTATTTATCCCTACCAAATAATGTAATTTGAATTCCTACTTTATTCTTTTCCACCGAATTACAATTCATTTTCCCCCTAAATAAGTTTATTTATTATTTATTTATTTATTTATATTAACTATGAATAATGTAGGAATTCAAATTACATTGTTTGGTAGGGAGAAATATAATTATTATTGGAATTGAGAAGGAAAGAAGTGGTGTAAAACTAAAATACCATTGTGTAATAATAATAGTAATAATAATAAAGGGTAGTAGTGTCATTTCATCTAGTTTTTCTTTTCCCACATCCATTGAATTGCAATTCGGTGGAATTGCCATTCTCTCCAACCAAACAATGTAATTGAGGCTTTCATTGAATTACAATTCAATTACAACTAAACTACATCCAACCAAACGTCCTGTAAGAGTTGGTAGAAAGAAAATTTTGAAATCTTGGGGTTGATGGTTGGATTTCAACTATTTATATTTGAGAATGAAAAGTCTACAAAAATTTACAAATTAAAAAGTCTATAAAAGTTCATAACTTTTTGAATACCGTATGATTTTTAAAGACTGTTTAAAAGTTTTAATTGAATACCACCCGACTTTTAAAAATTCTTTAAAAATCTTAACTAAATCTCGTTTGACCTTTAAAAAGACACCCTAAAAAATTTGAATTGAATACATCAGCCTAAGTATTGGGCACAAGTTGATAAAAGATCAACGCAACATTATATGGGTAGGAGCATTATTAATCAGAGGCTGGGGCAATTATAACATTTTACCTCTCAAAAATGTAGCAGGATAAGAAAATAAATTACATCTTCATTATTAGTTATAATTTTTGACAAAATGATAAATACTTGATTCTATTATGTGATCAATAATGCCCAGATCTGAGAGCTACGAGCCGTAATACCACCGCTCAGGCTAGCAGGTGGCTACGGTCTCAACTGATAACTCATCTAGCGCAATCGTCGGAGTTGGAGGTCGGAGATGGTACCAGCCCTGAACGGGAGGTGCGAATCCCTAGGTACGAGGAGGACAAACGACATTCGGAACATGGGTACGTGGTTCCTCCAACGGATATTAACCAGCAGTCGGAGGGGATCTTCATGCAGA